>JBAMJV010008037.1:0-51472 GCA_037951105.1 Echinarachnius parma | reverse complement strand
GCCTTAACACGCATTTCAATGGGTGTGTAAGATGAACAATTTCGCGGGCATTGGCATCCTGGCACGCGCAGCGTTGTCAAGCTTTCTACGGAGATTGCGCGATCCGCAAGTAAATTTGAAAGGAAGGTCGAATAAAGAAGCATTTTGCGCAGTATTTCGATAACAACACGTCTGTTCTACTGGCAGGATTTCGATTTAATTTGATGATTTTCCATTGTCCATAATTTTATTTCAACACCAAATTTCTATTTATCTTGATCTTTATCTATATAGGTCATCATAATATAACATACATGTAATTCAATGATTTTTATCTTTTTGGTTCGGGGTTGACTGTTAGTAGTATTCGTTTTGTATGTAGATTTTATTTATGTATGTAGATTAGTCATATTTATTGTTTTGTAAATTTAAATGTTTTTATCATGTATATTTATCATGTAGCAACTTGCCAAATTAATTTTCCCCTTTTTGTGGAACCGAATAAAATGAAATGAAATGAAATGAATAACAGATATTGACTTTTCCTTCGGGAACCATAACATTTCATTACCCTTGGGGTAAAATATAATGTCCCTCGACAAAAATATAACTTCCCTCGAGGATCTCAAATGTTATATTGCCCCTCTAGACAGTCAATATCTGTATAATATTACATACCTGCCACAGGAGTTGAGGTGATATCGACTGTAAGCGTGTATGAATCATACCAACGCCAGTATTCGGTCAAGCATGTATTCAATATGAGAGTAGATATTGCAAATTTCAGAGCAGTTGATATGTAATGCACAAACAACTTTTACAACAACGTTATCACAATTTAAGTTAATATGAAATATGCACAATTTAAGGCGTCATTATAGGGTATTGCATGGCAACATGTTTAATCTTATATGGTGCCGAATAATAGCGGTTTACGGTACTGACTGTTGTACCGTTTGTCGTCCATAACCCGGTCCCCGTCAATCTAAACTACACCTCTAAATTGGTAATAATTATGATACAATACTAGTCACCCCGATTCGTTGCTAAATTGCTAATATGATACTAGATTAATCAGCCTGGTATTACCCTGCTATCAGTATGTATGATTCCACACTGTTAACCGAGGCCGTCAATAATTTAAACATGTTATTGATGACCACGTATTGGCTCATTAAAGGGGAAACTCCCCAAAACCTTATTCTTCCAATAGTCGGTTATAATTATGAGTGCACTGTTGCTATATAATTTGAATTAAACTGTTTGTTGTCCCTTCTAAATCCTTCGAAGAACGCATTGCGGAATTTATATTTTGAAGTCGCAATGAAAATAGTAATGTCCGTGTATGTGTGGTGTAATCAATTTGAAGAAGTACCATCTCCAATAAACACCCAAAAATAAAACGATCTAAAGTGGAATGTTATTCTTCTGTTCACGGATGTGTTGAAGGTCCACCATGGTGTAGTATCTCCAGCCTGATAAGCCTTCACCGCGTCACTTTTTGTCAGGGTGAAGGTATCATCATCCCCAAGGAAACGATGCTCTGCAAGAAAATACGAAAACAAATTCTAATTAATTTGTTTCATGAAGAGTTATATACAATGAGATATATCATATTTTGTGCAATTTGTAGATTAAGGGTGGTATTCTAATATTTGTCCTAAATATTGTCCTACGTTCTTGCCTAAGTCAGAAAGTTAGGAAGTGCTTAGGATGTGCAAAATTGGTATTCCAATATTTAGACTTAGGAAGATCTTAATGCAAATTAGTAAGCTTAGGCCACGCCCACAAGGCAGAAGTGAGCCAATGACTGATGTTGTTTCATTTACAAGCATCCAATCACACTGGCGTAAATCTGTTCGGAAAGCACAATGCTTTGGGGGGGTCGAGCAATTGTTCACAAACAATGCTCGCCCCTCCAATGCATTGTGTTTTCCGAACAGATTTACGCCAGTGTCCAATCAGAAAGGAGAGGGAAGCCATAGCAACTCTCATTAAAGACACTTTGCGTAAAAGCTGTGCAAATGCGCGTGCTGTATTAGCTGCATTCACAAGATAAAAGCAAATCTTGTGGTTATCTTGTGGTTTGCAATCTTAGAGGTTTCTTGGGGTTATCTTGTGGTTAGCGCTCGTTTGAACACGCAAAACTCGTGGTTATATTGTGGTTTCCAAACCACAAGATTGCGCGCACTGCATGATATGCGCAATCTCGTGGTTATCTTATGGTTATCTTGTGGTTTCCAAACCACAAGATACTTGTAAGATTTTGCGCAGAATGAGCGCGCGATGAGCGCGCGATTGCGCGCAGTCTATTATTTTTACCGTCTGAACACAATCAGCTTCGAGACTCGTAGTTTGGGATGACCTCATGACCGAGATATGCTTCTGGTGTGAAAACAAGTCAAGTGAGTGCGCGTGCCCTCAAATGAGAAAGGCGCGCAAACTACTTCCGGTTTTAATTCTTAACAATTGCAACTCTCGAGAATTGGCATCGTTTGAACATACATTTTGCAATTCTTAAGAGTTGCAATTCTTAAGAATTGGCTTTCATCGTGTGAATACGGCTATTGTCTTTGATCTGCGCCATGAAAATGCAGTGCGCGCTAGATTTATCTGCGCTTATGTAACGGCCACTGGTTTTGTAGGTCACTGCTATGTTTTGTACACAACACATGGGAGTTAGGACAGGGTCAGGGCATTCCTAGGAACTTTCCTAGAAATTCCTTCCTAAGTGCATTTTAGAATACCGGTTTGTCCTAAGTCGGTAATTTACATACATTTGCATATTTTCCTAAGTTATTGCCTAAAGTTAGGACAAAAGTTAGGATGTGACTTAAGAGGATATTGGAATACCACTTAGGACAAAATCATGACTTAGGACAAAATTTGACTTAGGAAAAATATTAGAATACCACCCTAAGTTTCTTTGTCAGTCAGGCCCACTCTCGCTTTTCCACTGTTCTTGAAAATAGCGGAAAACGCTTTTCCTGAACCCACTTCCTATTATGAATTATTACGCCATACTTAGCTATGCGTGTTGTGTTAATGGGGGAATTCACAGTACTATTACAATTGATATCGTGAAATTAATTTGTGCCAATGTTCTGGATATGGTAGGTGTACTACACATCGGCACTGTTTTTAATATCGGCACACTGCGTAATATTTGTTTTTGCGCGTGTTGTGAAAAAACGCGCATGTGATGATGCGCGCGCTACCCTTAAAAACTAAACTGGTCGAAGTTTTGAGGAGAAATAATTCGTAGATCGTCCACTACGAGTAAATTTGTGAAATGATGCCAACAAAATGAATATCGCACAAGAAATTTTGAGTTGCGTGCATTGTCAACGAGAGTTGAGGGGGTGCCGGTATTAAAAACACTTCGAACTTGTGAAGCCAAAAAACCACACGCGCGATCGAAGGCGCTATCTCAAAATATAATTAATACATCGCAAATCTGATCATCGCATCGGAATCTGCACTTTTTTCTCAATGTTTGAGTACAATTTCAAGAAATTTGTACAATTGTTTAAGTCTTAAACTGTCGGAAATGTTTTAGGGTGGCGATGTGGGAGTCACTCAATCATAGATCATACCGTCAATCGTACCATCAATCATAATTGTTTTGCAGATTTGCATTTTTTCTCAATGCTCTATCCAGAACATTTGAAGAAAATAGCCTTCGAAATCGTAATATTGATTTCAGATTTCAAATTGTTGACGGTTTGACTTTTACATAGTCATTAAGGACAGTCGTTTACTTGAAATCGATCGATACAGCGAGCGCGCGGAGGCAGCTAGCTAGCGCAACGAGCGTTCGGCCCGTCCAGAGCTGCGGCCATGCCGACACTACCCCGGTAGCTAGGTTGGCCAATCGCTCTATGCATGCCGTACGCGTTACTATACGGGTAGTAGATATAGGCTGTGCAACATTCTATTTTTGTTCGATCACCGATATTATCGCATGTCACTATCGCTAGCTGATCGCCACGATGTATGCGACATCTAGCGACGTCGCGGAGAGAATAGCGGTACATCGATATTATCAAAATAGTGGAAAAGCAAGAGTAGTGATTTTATGCTAATTTTCTGATGCCAAATCTCACTAGCAGCCAGTTTTTGCCCCGCCCACATTAGGGTACAGAATCGGCAGCGTGATTGACATGTGATTGACAATTCATTGGCTTACATCATCTACATATTTTAATTCTTTGCCCCGTTCTTTAGATCACGTCACATTTTGGCGATATAAAAGGGGCGTTAACAGGACAGTTATAAATTTACTAATTACCCAAAAATTATTTGATGTCATGTGAACTGACTGTCAAATTCTTTTTCTTGAGGAAAGATTATTCATAGAGGGCCTAATTGTGAAAATTGTGAAAATTAGGCCATCTAGACGCTGTAGTTCATTTAATTGGTTTTGCAAAGGAATAAATAAGACATGAAACCATAGTATTATTCAAGGTTCGGTAAGTTTTAAAACCGAATCTCAATTATTCAAATTGAAATTGATTACATGTATATTTTATGAGATTCCAATTCACCCCTATTATTTGAACTTCATTAGTCTGCTCTTGAATAAATATTTCTACAACATATCACTGTTGTATACATGTTCACCGCTAAAACCATCACAGTTACAAAGTTACAGTTACAAATCAGTCAAAAGTAAAAACAAAAACATGAACACACAGTCTTCATTGAAACATGGTAATTAAACATCGATGATACCTTACACAAAATTGTACTAATGTATCTAGTTAAAACTTGTCAAGAATGTTATAATTTGAATTAAGCATATATGGGAAATAACACTTGGTACTCACCTTGAAACAGGCATGACGATACGTTGAAGAACGTGGCCAGCCCCAGAGCAAAGAACGGCAAGAACATCAATTTGGTCTCGGCCATCTTCACATTTCCTACGAATCTTAAACTCACTGAACGCAGGGATGGTATAGTAAATAATTATTAAGAGGGAGAGCAACGAATCAAACTGAAATCATTATAGTCGGCAAATCAGTTGAATAAACAGATACATTGACCGATCAGAGGATCCGGCAGCTCATGACGACTTATGCAAAGGATGCTGAAACACGCTTCTATTTATCTAGAAAGATCGAGTCTTAAATGTTGATGATCGCTCCTACTGCATTCTTCTGAAAATAATTATACGCTCCGCCCATTGCTCGAAAATTCGATCTCTGATCAGCGCCCACGCTGTGGTATAGCCATTGGTCAGCTCGTATTCTTGAGTGTGTGTGTGGGGGTGGGGGCGTGGGGGGGGGGGGGGGGGGGGGAGTTCCAAGAGATGTGCAGCCCGAGTTCAAATAAACATTGTGTTACGATTGACATTACTCATCTCTTCCTATAGGTGCTGTGTAGAGAACAATTTCTCTATCCTTGAGGGGTGGTTTGGTTTATCACATAAATATTTTATATAGAGGGGGTACGCAATGCCCTCATCCAGTCTCATTGACTACGCACTTGCATTCATATGCACTGTTTAGTTAACTGTATTATTACATGTTTGTAATAATAATAAGTTTGTGTGTTATTATTTGAAACAAATACGTTTTAACTCATCCATGAGTGAATGGAGAAAAAACCTGAACCTTTCCATATCAAAAGCCGTTCAAAAACAGTCGTTAATTTAAAAGGGCGGTCATTGGCTATTTGTAAATAATGAATGTGAATAAGACTTTTTTGAATGATTCGATACAGACTGAAATAATCAGAAACAATGTAAAGCCACGTTTATATTTTCGAGAAAAATATGTAGGCTCGTGAAATGTATTTAAGTAAATGGGCAGCTCAGTTTTGGTATAGGCGGCGCAGGGTGGCTTCCAAAAATACTTTTTTGTGAGAAAATGAAAAGCCAGGTGTAAATTTTGAAAGAGTATTTCATTTTAATGACAAAATCATCGGTTAAGAAACAGCTGCTATTTGTATAAGTATATTAGATTGGAATAAATGTGGGAGACAAAATAACAAAAACATAATCCTATACATTATTTTCTGAAAACCTACCAAAATAGGTTTCAAATTGTTTTTGATGTAATCTCTAGTGACTATGTATTGTAACCAAACATCACATTTACTTTTGTTGATAACAAAACTGGTTGAATCATGAGGGGTTTGTAGGGCGCCCGATAGTGTTAAGGGCTGTTTTTTGTTTATGAAAGCAGCTCCGTTCCTTAACGACGTTAAAGTTTTATCACCATTCAAGCATTGTTGAACTGAAACAGCTAATTTGCTTTAATAATTTACAAGTTAAACAAAATTACGACAATTCTGATTGACGAAATTTGTACTATCCCTTTGATGTTTGATTCAAATGTATTGCAATAATACACACAATAAGAAATAAAGGTTCGAGTTTTTACCCTTAATGGTGCAAAACGTTGTTACAATATCATCACCTTTAAAGGGTGACTAAAAAAAAAAAAAATAAGACTTAAGTGCAGCATAATCTAGTGCAGTAGATCTTTAATAATGAAAACATCACATATCTGTTGACTATTTGATGTACATTTTTGTCATATTTGTTATATTTTTTCTTCTATTACTTTTTTCTACCTGCTCAGCTTCACCCCCAAACAAAACTGGCCAGAAGCTATTGACTTCTGTGACATCATAATACCATTCAACCATCAGTCAGCTAGATGAACAAAATATATTGGTATGTCCACTGATCACCTATTTACAATAGCATTGTATGTTTTATACAATGCCCACTCACCATGAAAAGAAAGGTTTCAATGAAAACATCCAACGCTAATGCAATAAGGTACTTAGTGGGTGAGAACATATCTTTTGTTTATGTTTATCTAGCTGATCGATGGTTGAATGTATTGTGATGTCATAGAAGTCAATAGCTTCTGGGTTTTTTAGGGGTGGATCTTAGCAGGTAGAATAAAAATAATATTAAAAATAATATAAAAAATATGACAAAAATGTACATCAAATAGTCAACAGATATTTGATGTATTCATTATTATAGATCAACCAAAGTCAACATGCGTTTTTAATTTAGTCACCCTTTAAGGTTGCACTTTGTACCCAAAAGTGGGTATACGTACACCATGTGGGGTGCACAAATGCACCCTTATGGTGCCAATACCCACATTTGGGGTGCAAAATTTGCCCTATAGCGTGCTGATATTGTAGCAGCGTTTTGTACCAATTTTTCTGAATAGTGCGTATATATAAACAGGCATTTTTGCTGTGTCTGAAACGATTTCGATCAAACAAAGTTTAGTAAGTATTTGAATTAATGTGCTTTTTAAAAATAGTTTAATATTATGTTTTTTTGTTACATCGTAAACTATTTTTTAACCGGCCTCTCAATCAAATATATCCAAAGGGGAAGTGATACTCTAATATGCAGTTCATATTCCTCTACAAGCAAAGCTGGACTTCATGATTGGTCAGGAATCAATTGCTGCACTTAAGTCTTATTTTCTTATCGGATGTAACATTATATTCTCCCCAAGACAAGCATTGACATAGTGTATAATTGGTCAGTCGTTAATCGATGCACTATGTTCTATTTGTATAATGTCATGAAATATAATATTTAGTGAAACCAGACAAGATACATTTTGTAACCGGATCATTAAAATGTTATTCTGTGTTTGAATGCATGTGTTTTGGTTTTATATTGCACTTAGTTTTTCGTTACCTCACAACCAATTTGTTTTCTTTTCTTAAAACGCCCTCTCAACCAAAAAGAGAACTGATACTATAATGATGTAATTTATGTTCCTCCCCATGGCAAGCATTGCATTCCCGATTGGTCTGCACTCATGTCTTACTTTCAGATCTGCTGTAACATAATATCCTCCCCAAGACAAACATTGACTTCGCGTTTGGTCCGTCGTTAATTTACGCAATCATGTATCATGTTCATACACTGCAAAAACTGGGGTGTTAAATCCAACACAAATGGTGTTAAATTTAACACTTTCTCGGGATCTATATAGGACGATTCCCACTGGTGTTACTTAACACCATTTTCTGGAATTAAAACAATTAAATTCCAGTTTGGGTGTTATCTTGGTGCAAAAACTAGGGTGTTAAATCCAACACCAATAGTGTTAAATTTAACACTTTCTCAGGATCTATATAGGACGATTCCAACTGGTGTTACTTAACACCATTTTCTGGAATTAAAACAATTCAATTCCAGTTTTGGTGTCATCTTGTCATCAATTTAACACCTAATGAGAATGGGCCCGATCGTCTTTTTTCGTAAACTCCCGTCTGAAGTGATGATTGTTCGAGTCACATCTGCCGACAGGCAGATTCGGAAGATCCTCCCGTTTAAGACAAAATAATCTTTTCCGGAAAATGGTGAGTCAGATCTGTAGAATGTGCTGTAGGCGAATGCTAGCCAAGCAATACGGACTAGATCTAGTTATTGTTAAGCCTAGGCTATACTTTTACTACATCCCCCTGCGACAGCGTGCACGCGAAGCTGCCGCAGAACGCGACAGTGTCCGTATTGCTTGGCTAGCATTCGCCTACAGCACATTCTATAGATCTGACTCACCATTTTCCAGAATTTTCCGAATCTGCCTGTCGGCAGATGTGACTCGAACAATCATCACTTCAGACGGGAATTTACGAGAAAAAAAAGACGATCGGGCCCAGCTCACAGCTCATTGCCTCAGCTCATGGCACATCGATCAGCAGGAGTGACGAGACGGGTGTCTTTATTTGCTCTTGCACGTAATTTTGTTTCGACCAATCAACATTTAAAAATAAAATCACGTGACGACCTAATCAACAGCAAGAACAAAACAAAACCAGATCAATTAACACCAGACAATGGTCATTGCATGTTTTAAATTTGAATGGTGTTAAATGAACACCATTGAGATTACATGCCTCAATTAATCAACACCAAGGGTGTCGTTTTCTTTTAATTCTCCACTGGTGTATGAATTTTAACACCCTGGTTTTTGCAGTGTACCTCATGTAGCATAATATTCTCTCTAATACAAACACATTGACATAGTCTAGATTGGTCAGTCATTGATTGATGCACTTGTTCCATTTTTTGTTATCGTCATGTAACATAATATCCAGTGAAACAAAACCAAATATATTGAAACCGCATCATTACAATTTGTTCATCCTGATTAGTTCTAAAAACATTATCGTAACACGACAATCATAGAAATTCAGCGACCTAACTATTATGTTACAAAAATTATTGATTAAATTGCAGTAATCTAATCGAGTTGTATTAGCATTTCGATGCGTACAATTCGGTGGATTCACAATACAGTGCGCCACCTATCGGTTGCAGCGGACAGGCCGAAATCCGCAATGCCTCATGGGAAATGGTCGACATCGAAATATAAGGCCGTGGCGCGTGCGCGGCTTGTTGGTGACGACCGTGTGCTGTACTGTGCCTAGCTACTCTACCTGTACAACAAAGGGCTACACACGCGCATACGCATGCATAAACGAACGCACAAACAAACAAACAAACAGACGCATGGATGCACGCACGCTGAGCACGCACGCACGCAGTAAGACAGCTGGGTCCGCCATTTTTAAAATCCGCGTACCATGTCGGTAGCGTATTTTGGTGCTAGGCACTGATCTGTATACAGCTCAGTGGTGCTATGCTGCACTGTGATGTCGACCCCGAAGTTGGAAATTGGCCTGTCCGCTGCAACCGATAGGTGGCGCACTGTATTGTGAATCCACCGAATTGATAATGGGCGTTACGTCATATTATCGCCAAATTGAGTAATGCATGCCTCGTGCAATTCTGACCCTACTCATTGTGTGTAATTTTGCCGAATTTCGATAATAATGAATTTGGTGTTTGACAACAATGAAAAGAGAGCTAAATTGGGCTTCTACATTGCTCCCAAACTGTAAACATGATTATGTCTGATGTAGAGAATAAAGTGACTTTGTCAGCCAACAACCTGTAACGAACGGGATCAAAGAGCAAGACAAAATTTGTCTCACAAGGGGAACAACGTGAGGTCTGCCCCCCCCCCCCCCCCCCCCCCCCCAGCACAAACAAAAACACACAAGTACGCCACAGTTAACGGTTCATATTTGTTATGTGATAATTACTATTTTCTAAAGGAAATTTAACCCCGGGACATTTTGTTCATGGCTATTAAATTCAGCTTAATCGTATAATATATAATGAAGTTAGTATCACAGACTTCGTGCTAATAAAGAGAAGTTAGTTATGCCCAGTCTCGACTTAGCGTATAATATTATATTATTTTCTCTCCGATGTACCGAAGTTCTGGATATAACATTATAAAGGAATCCCAGACCATTATGTTGAAGGACAATCTTGATTACAATTAACAACAGGAATTAAAACAAACATTATAGTCTACATACACAACAAACACACATACTCACACACGCACACCTGCACCCACACACACACAAACGTACACACGTACACGCATTAACCCTGCGAACGCACACTCACACACACACACACACACACACACATACACACACTTAATTTATACAAACAAACACACGCATATACACACGCACAAACCCTACGCACGCACATACATACACCCACATACAAACACACACACGCACAAATATAAAAACAATCACACGCATGTACACACACACTAAACCATAACACATGTTTTTTTGAAAAGCATACACACTTGTCTTTGTTCCCAATTGCTGACATATCTATTTTCGTGGTTGTTGAATAATTTGGATCATGATTTCGGAAATTTGCCATAAGGCCAAGGTTTTGTTTAGTTTTTAGAATTGACTATTCAAACTTTAACGGGATAGTACAGTTATGACAAATTTTAGTATCTCAAACGTGTGCGTTATCAATACAACCTGATACGATACAATTCAGCCTTGATAGAATGGTATTAAGAAGCCACCGCATTTTCATTAAAAAGCATCCCTTATCATAAGGCGGCGTACATCATATGCCATTTATATTTAACAATAGTTGTGTAAAGTACGATTTGTTTAACAAATTGATTTGATACAGAGGTAATCAGAAATAGTGTAAAGCCACATTGCCATTTTGGGAAACAAATACATAGGCTTTACATACAAAATGTCAGCAAATGTTTAATAAATGTTGGATCCTCATTCTATTCCATACGGATATTTCAGCCGTTTTAGAACCAATTTCGATAAAAGAAGGTTTATTTTGTGCTTGGACAATTGGCCTTTTCAAACCGACTAAGTTTTGTATTACATCACAAACTTTTTTTTTTTCTTGAAGCGGCATCTCAACCAAAACTGTCCTATCCCAAAAAAGGGAAGTGGTACTCTATAATGTAATTTATATCAATCTACGAGGCAAACTTTGACTTCCCGACTGGCCAATAATTAATTGCTGCACTTATGTTTTATTTGTATATAACATAATACTCATCTCCAGGCCAAATATTTATATAGTCTATATTGGTCAGTTGTTAATTGGTGCGCTTATGCCATGTTTTATAATCTGCATGTAACATAATAGCCTGTGAAACTAGATCAAGATACATTCTGTCACAGCATCTTTAAGATTTAGTTTATAAATCAACAATAGAGCAATTCAAGATTGTATACGTATTACGTCTTCAAACGCACTCTCAACCAACACATTTCAAGGGGAAGTGATACTCTATAATGTCATCTATATTCCACTCCAAGGCAAATATTGACTTCCCGATTTGTCTGGCGCTTATTTCTGCACACAATTATAAGTTGTTTTCATACATCATGTAATGTCCTCTCCAAGATAAACACATTGACATAGTCTTGATTGGTCGGTCGTTAATTGGTGCACTTGTGCATTTTTTTTATATATTCATGTAACATGATATCTACTGAAACTAGATTGAGATGCATACAGTGTCCACATCAATAATATGTATTGTTTACATTAACAAGTACAGGTGTGCAATGCAAGATGTTATGAGAGTACCCATAATCAAGTATTTATCCTGATTAGTTCAAAACTATTAGCGAAACACGAACATCAATTATATTCAACATTATATCCCTTCTATGAATATTCATGAGATTTCTAGAAACGTGATTGGTCAATTGGGGCTCTCACAATAAAGATTATTTCCACTATAAATCTGAAATCGGGGAATATTTTTCACTATCTTTGCCGATAGCAGAAATAGCAAGCATAATTATCATATTGCCCGTAGAGATGCGTGTAATAACAGCTTCTCTGCGAGGGGAGGTCTTGTTTTAGCTTGCGAAAGATGCTCGACGAGATTTCCCAAAGAGTAATTTAAAACGAAATACTGAATATTTTCACCCGTGAATATCAACAAGTTCCACAAAATATTCTAGAGATGCATTTTATGTATAACATTTCGAAAATGGTGCACATTTTGCATCGTTGTCCTTCCATGGTCGTGACAGTAATTCCTTTCATTTAATTTCATTTCATGTAATGTATGCTGTAGTACATGTACGAATAGCTGTTTTCCCATATTCAATTACACACGTGTGACGTACGTGTATGTAAAGCGGGTTAATTATTCACTTTGATGCGCGCGTTTTGCATTTGTGTGCGCATTAGTTGTTAATGCGCGTAACCATGAATGGAAACATAGCGCATACGCGCTCTGTGCCAGGACTATTGCGCTAAGGGGGCCAGTGTCACAAACAGAACATAGTGCAGTGATGGTTCTATGATCAATGGTTTGTTTTTCCTTTATAATACTTAAGTTTAATTGAAATCATTTATTTGTGCGATGATTATAATCATGCGAAGGATATATAGCAAACAGAAGGGATATAAAACAAATATACCAAGCTTTTAGTTCAAAAGTATAGTGGAATTATATATCTTCGGAGGGACTGGCATAGTTACTATTTTTGTCCTCGGGGCTTCGCCCCTCGGAAAAAATAGTTCTATGCCAGTCCCTCCTCAGATATATAATTCCACTATACTTTCTCACAGCTTGGTATATTTGTATATTATATTCATATACAACTTAACTAAAACATTACATTATTTATTGATTAAATTGCTCTGTACATATTTAAATAATCAAAGAGTTTCATTAAGCTTTTGTTGAGTAAAAGTGACAAGGGCATTACGTGAAATGTCGCAAAATTTTGCTATGTACACTTGCCGTTTTTTCGATAGCAATTGATTCGTATTTTAGGAAGGTACATACTAACTAAAATAGAGTATAATTTGGATTCTACATTGCTCTCAAACTGTAAACATAATTTTCTCCAAGGTTACTTATCCCCATAGTACATGGTTAAACTATTAGCATGGATGTTGTGTTTTGTATGAGATTAAAGGGAGTGTCCGCCTTTTGCAGGCCAAATTTCAAAATCATTCGAGATTATAATAATGCGTTACAGTTTATCTCAAAATGATTGCTATAATGAGTATTCAAATATATGACAATGTTGTAAAACGAGTATACATTTACTTCTGTATCTATATTACAGGGATAGTAGAGTTTTGGTAAAGAGAGTACAGTTTTGGACATACAAAATTTAGTAACTAAAAGCCGTACCATTACGTTCCAAACTATTAGTTATAACTACACCATGCCCAAAAGGAATAAAACATTACAAACGACTAAGTAAAATACCTGTTATCATTCAAAAAGAGCCGTTAAAACTCAAAAGGGCGTTCTCTAAAAAAAGAACCTTTTGGTTTTAACCCCTTGACCACGGGAATCGGGTGGGTTGTGTACAACGTCTATGGGGATGTCATAAACTCGTAAGGAACATTGTGAATGTGATGAGTTGTTGAAATAGTGATTAGAAAGAAAGATAATCAACAGTAATAACAAACTTTTTTGTATATTTTTGAAGAGAGCTAGCATTTTAAAAATATATTTTTCGGCTGGTTCAAAACTGTCGAATTATGATGGGGCCCCACATTTATTACAAATGATTTTGTTTATGGATATTTCAGCCATTTCTGAACCGATTTTTATTAAATTGAGTTTATTTTGTCATTATAATTGAATGCTCTTTAATATTTGTTTAAATATCTTTCAAAACAATTATTTTGTGTATTACCCTCTTTACCAAAACTCAACTATCCTTTTAACATTAATCTATGCAATATATACAGCATACGATACATGGTGACATACATATCCGATGGAGACAAACAAGTTTATTCTAACTAATTAAAATTCACTTTTGTTTACACCTAGGCAATTTCCTTTTTACATATTAGCACATATTAATACGACTAACAACTTACAATACGTCTATATACAAATTTAAAGTGAATAATAGCATGTGTATGTGCAAGTACATTATGAAAGAAACGGCTGCGTTGTTTAGCTACGTGCCTCATTCAAAGCGCTTTTTTCAAGTAATAAAAAAACATCAACTTATGCATTAACATGTATTCAAGATGTTCAAATACATACAAATACGATAATGTATTGTTTCGTTACCATATACTTCATACATGTGCGTTATTTTAGCTACGTGATTCTTTAATCAACATACGTTCAGAAAACGTACAGAACTTCATGATATATACTATATAATATAGTTATAATTTCATTAGGGAAAGTCGTAACGTACGTACCGAAACAAATTAATAAACTCTTACTGCTATATATAGTGTTCTTTCTTCTAATTCTAAATTTACACCAAAACGCAATGTCCGTCTACAGTAAAACATGTGTAAAACCACGGATGTACAACTCATCATACTTATTTAGTGTATAATATATACACGGACATTTCAGCTGTGTCCGAACCGATTTCGATCAAACACAGTATATTCTGTGTTTAAATGAATGTGCTTGTTTCTGAAATATTACACTACGTGTGTATGTCATCACAAACTAACTTTCTTGAAGCAGCATCTCAACACAAAACCCGATTCAAATTTCTCTAAAACGCAAACCCCGACTTGGCTATTGGTCCGTCGTTAATTGCTGCACGTATATCTTATTTTCGTGCATCATGAAGCATTACATCCTTTCCAAGACAATATCATTGACATAGTCTAGATTGGTCAGTCGTTAATTGGTGCACTTATGTAATATTCGAATATCTTCATGCAACATAATATCCAGTGAAACTAGATCAAGATACATTCTGTGACCGCATCACTAAATTACGTTTTGAAATAAACACATGTGCAATTCAAGATAGTGTGAGAGTTCTTGTAATAAATTTTGTATTAAAACCTGTAGAGACACACACAAACCAACGGCATCAAATTATAATAATATAACAGCTAGTTACTAAACGAGAATATTACAATAATTACTTTGCTCCATCCATACTCTAACACTCAAGAGGTTTCATAAGCAGCAGCTGCAGCACTTTGGGTAAGAGTGATAAGGGCGTAAAATTATCTACATTCAGTTATTTTTTTTTTTTATAGCTCGGTGCGTTCTCAGTGTGTATATTTTTGCTGACTTTCTTGATACAAATTAATTCCCATGAAAGGAAGATTTATAAAACAAAAAGGAGGGCTAAAAATGGCCTTTATATCGCTCCCAAACGTCGAAACAAAGTGAATAAGCGCCCTAGCATTCTCAACCGACGACAAAGAGATCAAAAAGGGGAACAGCGAGGGGTCTGCCCCTCCCTCCCCCTCCCCGCCCCTCCCCCTCGGATTTAACCAATCACGTTAATGAATTTACTGGAGCCGTTCTATAAAACGATAATTCCTCTACAACAAACAGTTCTAACCAATACTATGTCAATAACTTGTTTGATATAATACTCTTAATCCTGTAAAATATCCCCTCTGAATCCCTATAAAACCAGGAAAATTGGTAGTACTCGCCATTATGGATAGCGTTGCAAACAATTTGTTTGCGATTATCAGACTCAATGACTTCAATGACCACCTGAATTTCATACATGTCATTAATGACTAATAAAATTATAGATAATTGTTTATATCCAAACTCAAAGCAAACATGTCTCTGATTTATCGACAATATTTGAGTGGTTACGTAGAAGAGAATCTTTTGATGTATCTAGGGTCAAGTTTTGTTGTATTCCTGCCTGACTTTTAATCTGAATCCCTTTGAGAAAGAGTCATCTTTGGACGTATCTAGGGTCAATTAGTTTGTTTTCCGGCCGGATTTTTAATCTTAATTCTTACGAAGCAGAGCTATCTTATAACATATAGTGTCAAGGGTTTTGTATTCCTGTCCGACCTGTTGTGCAGGAAGGTCGTGAAATGAGAAATGATCATCTAACTCGCATCAAAGATGTGTGTGGCGAAGCGAATATCATGCGAACTCGACTGTACATTCTTGACTGAGACAAGAAGGTGAAAAGGAGCAAGCCTTCCTTCTTATGCACGGGTCTCCATTTCGCTTGGAGCTTCGTAAATATGGTGTTCCTCGTCGTCAGATTCATTGGGACGGCGGCTGCTTCCTTCGAGAATCGTATAGGAAGCAGGATTCACAGATTCCTTTGAAGGCTTCTGAACCATCTTCCCAAGCTCTCCCTCTTCCGTTAGTGGGAAGATGTATTCTTCGTCATCAAAGCATCTTGCCGGATCTGAAACAGGGTCTTCGGGATTTGACTTTAAGCTTCTCGAGGCCTCATTTGGTGGAGATGGCAGTCCAAACATAGGCTTGTATGTTTCTTGAGTGCTGTCTCCTTCTGTGTGATCTGCGAGTTCATGGTTACCCACCCTTCGATTTGTATCACTTTGGTGATTTCGCCGCTTGAGATACGCCCATCGAATGAAGACCATGAGAGGTAAGAACATTGACACACAGACCACGACAATTATGATTCGAGCAGTTAGTCCAACAGTGCTTAAAGCTGAAAAAACAAAAACATGCATTACTAAAAATTAAACAATCTTCGACAAACTGTAATACCTGTTTAAAAATAATTTGCATACGAGGAGAAATCATAACACAATTGCAAGAAGAAGAGGCGAGCCAATATCAAACTGCAGATCACCTTTTATAACTCTGCATGCCTTATATGCAACTCAGTAGAAACTAAAGAAAAACATATCTCATTATGTCAATTCTCCTGAGAAAGGCTTAGCTAGTTTACGACTTGCCCATTCTTACAGTTGGTCTCTGTAGTATTAAATACAAGTTCCCCGTTGTAATATTCACGTAGCTATGCAATATGGCATTCAACAAAATAAGTTACACATTTATTAATTAAATACAAACAATGTTATTAAATTGAAACCGCTCATCATGTAAACTATTTTGCGACAGGTTTATCTATCATAAGTGTTGCCTCTTCTTACTGGTATCCGTAGTATTAAATTAAAGGTCACCGCAGGAATCCTTACATAGCCATTGAATGCACTCCGGCATAACCATGGCTTCGCCAGCGTGACCATGATTAAATAATGCATTCATGTATACGATACTAACAACGTTTCCACATGTATTTTTACCAGGTTCTGCCGAGCTCGTTGGCCAAGCATTTGACCCGTGACTGATCATATCGCCTTCGAATTCATCGTTGGATTTATCTCGGGGGTCAATGGATGAGTTGGCCATGCCTTGGTTTGAAGACGGAATGGTTGTCAAATTGGAAGCATCCGAGTGTGATTCAAATGTTGTGCTGGTATTGGACACGCGTTCCTCTAAAATGACAACATTCAAAATTGAAAATAACGAACATTGAATGAGTTTAGTAGCTGCATTGGCATGCTCAGAAAGTGATAATTATATAGGTTATATGTGTAGTTTTGTGATGTGATATGTGCTGTGACTATTGTGTGAAAAGATCATGTAACATTAATACAGTATGGTCGAGTAATAAGCAACGACTATAAGTTTCATTCACTAACTCATTGCATTGACTTTGTACACGGTTATGACTATCTCGTGGATAGTTTCAAATCCGAATACTTAAATCGTAGATATTGTGTTGCTTAGAAAGATACAATTGTACTAGCCAAACCAGCTCAATTATTATATTGATAATATTGTACATATTTAGATATATTCGTACCAGATTCTGTGGAGTTCGTTGTCAGAGCTTTGGTCGTATTAACATCAAATTCATCGTTGGATCTATCCAGGGGGTCAATGGATAAGTTGGACATGTCTTGGTATGAAGACCAAATGGATGACAAAGTGAATTCATCTGAGTCTGATTCAAATGTTGTGCTGGCAGAAGATACGTGGCCCTCTGACAAGAGAAAATAGTACATCTATAATAAAACAAATTGATGAATTAAATTGCAGTGGATTGATTTGGGTTTTTTGATTGCATACTTTTAGAATAGATGGGTCAATTATGTTTCCTAGTTATTCAACGCAAGGGAGGAGTAAGTATGACCCAAAACTCCTTATCATGCTTACAGCCGGAACAGCAATGGTGATTTCCAATAAACTCCTAATCAACCCTAATTAACACTAGTCTCTGCTTACCTGCCCTAAATCCGATGAGGAACCCGGATGCAGTGCGATCTCCGTCACTCGTGAAGATAACCATAAGAGATGAACTATTCGAGGTCGTCTCATTTTCGCCATAGTTACTGCTAAAATGCTTCCATCGGGGCGAGCTTACAGCGAAGCTTTCTGCATCTTCCCCGATGTGGAGAACATCTGCACCCGATTCCGAGTCAAATCGGAGGAACTGGATCACAATGACGGAAGTTTCAGGCGCGCGAAACAGCCACATGTTGTAGGCATTGTTGGGGTAGCTTTCAGGAAAGCCGTGTGATGATTTGAACACCTCTCTCCCGGGAACTAGAACCTCTTCTGTATGAAACAATGACATTCAAGGTTGAAATTTTCGGGGATGCTACACCATGTACACTGCGGATCGCCATTTTGAACTAGGGTAGTTTGTGTGCACATCGTAACACTGAATCCGTGTGTACAACGTACCGTGTGGCGATGCGTGCGCAAAAGGTAAGCACGCTACCGTTCACTGTTTGAATCTTACGTTAGTGCAGTTCGCCGTCTTATCACATTAAATCATTCTAAAGTTAAGGTGATGCCTGTAAAGTGTCTAACTCCACGAAAAATACTTGGAGCTTCTTAGTTTATCTTTTGCCGTGTTGTTAAGCTTATGGTAAGAGAAGAATAAAATAGGGTTAGATTTTTTCAAATGTCCCTTTGGTATGAAGATAATTATCATTGAAAATCATTATTTGAAAAGCGTTGATCAACGGTTTTGATAAAAAAAAAGAACAATAGTCGTAGCTAAACGCGTCCGGATGCAGCACGCGTGGGAACATTCCGGAGATTGAACTTTTAACCCAGTGAGCGCAAATTCCATGAATTCTGTACTACGTCTGTAGACATACACGGGTGCGAATATTTTTTTTTCACTAGGTAAACAATGTTCGTTTTCTTTCAAACTTTCACAAATCTTTCAATTGTATTTTACAATGATATTGATATAGGATTGAAGTCTCTAATGTCATTTTGTGCAATATCTGACACTTTACAGGTATCACTTTAACTGGTATTAATTCATCATGTTTATACAGACTTCTTAATGTTTTTGTTAGGATATAAGTTTGAAGCTATATCACTTGGTATCGTTATATTATAATTGTACTCAATACACCAATTATACTAGAAAGTGAAAATATTCACTATTTAATATAACGTCAGTTTATGCAAATCTAATTATTTCCTCTGAATTTTCAGATACTTGTACAGAAACAGTTTTAATGTTTGGGAGAGGTAAAGTCTTACCCGCGACATTTATTGATGATATTATCATCTGTAGACGATGAGGTTTTGTCCTATATGGGAAGCGGAACTTGATCCAGGCAGCGTTGCTCACGGATATTACGTCACTGGGAAAAGTAATCCCGCTAAATCTCGCCAGTCTCGTATCATCGTCGATGTGGGATCCATCGCGATCTCCAGGATATAATAGTGGTCTTGAAACAAAGGTGTTCGAAGGAGATGTTGATTCTGTGGTTGAGCGATGTGTTGAAGATCAGCGAAGGCGATTCTGATAAACTTATTCCAATAGTCGTCGTTGAATCCATGGACGTATCCATATCGGTAGAAATAACAAGGCTGATTTCGCAGGAACAGAATTATAATCTACAAAACAAAATTATGTTGTAAATTAATAATAATGGCAATTTTATGAACCAGCTACCGTTTATGTATGTAATTATTATATTCCATTGTCTCACAGTACATTTTGTACATTAAATGATCTGTCTTGACATCAAAACTTAGTACAAGCATTTCTTTACAATACTACGCAATTCAGTCTAACAATAGATAAACAAGAAAAACTCAGTGTCAAATTCAAAAGAGCATACAAGTTTGATGACAGAATAAACTTTATTTGATCAAAATCGGTTCAGAAATGTTTGAAATAACTATAAACAAATATTTATACACTGTTGCTCATGGAGTTTGAATATTTTTTCTTAATTCTAACTTCATTTTTGTTTTTTGCGTTTAAAGAAAGAAAAATTTGAGACTACACAAAAATGATTATATAATAATGTTTCCAAACTACCAATGTACAATAAATGGTTGCATGAATTTTATAAAATCATTAAGCGTTTTATTTTGAGCTTTGACGGACAGGACCTTCGAAAATTGGTCCCTTTCCTTCTCCAAAGTGTATCTCCATCAACTCATCATGATGTATCATTTCTCAGAGTTGGCTGTAAAATGTTCAACCAAAATTGACACAGAGGCTCTCTAAGCCATACTCCGTACAGTGCCATTGGCTATCCGGAAAACGATGCTTGGGTTCCACCAGGAAGGGGTGTCAACAAGCAATGTCCACTTTTTCGTTGAAACATCGTAGGTTACGGTTTGTACAATCCTCATACGTCATCAAGAAGAAGGTCAATGAAAGATACAGGAATCTCTAGGACGTCCATGAATGACCACCATGATAGATGATCTCAAATTGCTTTCCTTGTGCCGTAGAAACCGGAAATGCCCAAAATGAGCCTTAGCCGTACATGAAGAAGACACCGTGGAATCAACGCATTTCGCCTGACTGTACATCAGATATTGCCTTAATATGGTCACCGAGCAAGACAAAGTACAAAGTGTCCACTCCAAACCATGTATCCGACATTTATCGGACGTCCCTGGAATAGGGAGACCAGAAGATTGGCGCTTAATGGGTATGAGCCATAGCATACTTGACCAACAAAATGGAAGACAAAGGGTACGTCGATTACGTGGCGAGAAGCTCCAAGATGTCTGTATTCATCACTGGCATACTGGTGGGGGGGGGGGGGGGGGGGGGCTAAGCCCCCCCCCCCCCCCCCCATACAATTTCAATCATGGCCCATATCTAATTCGATACCAGTGATTGAAAACAAATGTATTTTTAAGACAAGATAACTCATATTTTACTTCATGTCAATTCAAATTTCCGCCCTAAGTATGCACCAGATTGCATAATTTCAAGTAAAACATTGCAAAATCACCCTTACCGTACACGGACGGACCCAATACCACCCTTTTCCCCCTCTCGGTCGCTCCACTCTCTCGGGAATAAGTCTTGTCTACGTCTGGAATTCTTTGTTCGTATTTTTGTATCATATATTATGGCTTTTGATGCACTGTTGAACTGTATAATATGTCACTTTGCTATCATTATTTTGGGGGCGCATATTCGATTTTTCTTAATGAAACAAATACAAACTCTTTTCCAGTCGGTAGAATCATTACGCATTTATAGTACTGTACTTATAGTAGTGGGGCAGATTAGCTGGCCATTATGGGTGAATTGTGCACTTTACGGTGATAAAAGCGTGACATTGAGCACACATGAAGATAAAGTGATTATAAGCATATCTAAACCCCTCAAAAAAAGTTCGGAAACTCAAGTTTGATCGATCATATCTCTCGCATTTTTAAATAAGAATACTCGAAATCGGTGTCACAATAAAGCCTCATTATATACCTTTCAAACGGTGCATTATGTGTAGTGATTATGCAATAGGGGCGATTGCAGTAGCCCAGAGAATAGGGGAAGGCAGGAAGTGAAATCTCGCAAAATGGCCCCAGTGCATTCAATTTACGAGTGCATGACTGTGTTGATCAGTTTTCTAAAGGTTAACATTCTATTGAATACTGCCACCCTTTCCATTCATCAAAATTGTTGAATTGGATACCATTTTAATGGAAATTATCTCTTCATTACGATGGCATATTAATCGTAAGGATTATGCAAATGCAGTGTGTGCAGTGAACCGGAATATGGAGATGGGTCGAGTGTGAAATCAGACAAAAAGATATGGAGTTGACACAAAATCAGAGCGTTGCATTTTTTTCGAGCTTTTGGGAGGATTTTTTAGCATTTCAAATAAAATATTCATGATCAAATATGATATCAACGGAAAGCCCAACAACTCTTCTGTATGAAAATGTGAAATTTATAATGATTTTTGTAAAGGGCGGCTGCAGGGAGATGAATGGGAGGAGCCTCAAAAGTGACCCATTTTGAAACGCTCTGATTTCAAGGCACTATTCATGCGTTTTCAATTGAATTCCTCTCATTCATGGCCAACTCATTCAAGTCGCATTACATCCTCTACAAAATGGTATACAGATACCGACACCAAATCAGAGCGTCTTGAAATGGGTCACTTTTGAGGCTCCCCCACATTCATCTCCCTGCAGCCGCCCTTTACAAAAATCATTATAAATGTCACATTTTCATACAGAAGAGTTGTTGGGCTTTCCGTTGATATCAATTTAAATCATGAATATTTTATTTGAAATGCTAAAAAATCCTCCCAAAAGCTCGAAAAAATGCAACGCTCTGATTTTTTGTCAACTCCATATTTTTTTGTCTGATTTCACACTCGACCCATCTCCATATTCCGGTACCCCATTTGCATAATCCTTACGATTAATATGCCATCGTAAGAAAGAGATAATTTCCATTAAAATGGTATCAAATTCAACAATTTTGATGAATGGAAAGGGTGGCAGCATTCAATAGAATGTTAACCTTTAGAAAACTGGTCAACACAGTCTTGCACTCGTAAATTGAATGCATTGGGGCCATTTTGCGAGATTTCACTTCCTGCCTCCCCCTATTCTCTGGGCTACTGCAATCGCCCCAATTGTATAATCACTACACATAATGCATCGTTTGAAATGTATATAATGAGGCTTTATTGTGACACCGATTTCGAGTATTCTTATTAAAAAATACGAGAGATATGATCGATGAAACTTGAGTTTCCGAACTTTTTTTGAGGGGTTTAGAATCGTAGCCAACGCGGACCTGACCCCTATTGGCCATGGGCACCAATTTTCAAAATGGCTGCCAATTAGCACTTAGTAGAGACAATGATCTGGTAAACATTTGGGGTCATGAGGTCAAAGGTCAAAGGTCACAAAGCTAATTATATATGCAAAAGGACGAATTGTTGCCATATCTTGAGAACTATTTGACATATTGAAAATAAACATAGTACATGTATGCACCTTGAGGAATAGATGTCATATGAATATATTTATGGGTCAAAGGTCATGGGCTGCTTATGCATGGCTTCCTGTCTTTACCGTGGTGGCCGGGAAATATTGGATAACAGAGGCAGGCAGCCATATATATATATGGTAGCTACTGCATTGAAAATAAGATGCCCTCCTGGTAAATGTGGGAGAAGTAGGAATAATATTTAATGCTCAATTAAAATTGTGAAATTCTGTCTTTTTTATACTTAAATTTCAATAATGTGGATGTATACAACATCTAAAATTAAATCCGATTAACATGGTCAGTACTTCATAAGTACATGTTTCAACTCAGTAATAAAAAAATCAAAAAAATCCACGGTCTCTCTGAAAATAAAAGTGCATTTTTTCAACTCCCCAGAAGTTATTCTAGGCAACTACCTCATAGAGGTGCTCACATGTTTTACGAAAACCCTTCATTTCTACCGAGTATTTTTAAGTTGTATCATATCGCTTTTCCCCTTACAATTCAAGTGTTTGTGATTCAATATTTTCTGCGAATGGCTGTTGGTTTAATAATTTTGTCAATTTGGTTATTATGTGTAAGAATAGTCTTGCTAATGCTATACATTACATTTGTCTACATGTCAACCTGTATATTGGTCATATTGGCAATAGTATAAAGTCTTATTTCTAATAAGGATATACATGACTGCATATATAGAGTAATAATGTGCCTTAAACTAAATGTTACTTGACTCACAACAGACGATTCGACAGAATTACAATTAGACAGAGCCATAGTACACAGACTATGTTGTCCTGGTGCCACAAACTCCTTAGAAATTAAGTTGCCAAATACAAAAAAGGAGACGATGGATCATTTGTCTATGCATTGTTGTTCGATTGTTGACTCTGCACATGTTAATAGGCAGTTATTACTAAAGTAATCAAGGATAGCTGAGATTCTGGAGAACTTTTGGGTACACAAATGGCAAGCTCAATAAGGCTTTGTGTCTCATGTGGTCCATTATTTGTCCGGAAAGTATGACTAGTTACAAACTTAATCATTTTTCTACTAAGTTGATGTTGAAGAATAATTAAATCAGCACAGGGATATGTACAATGGATCACTGAATCGATGCAGTTAAACAAAAAAAAATCAAACATATATGGAGCAGTAACATTTAATGCAAGTTATAATTAATGCAAAGAAAATCGCGCCTCCCTGAGAATCAAACCCAGTCCTTACTATGTTAGAATTTAAGAACTGAATCTCCACAGTAATCCCTAAGTTTATCTAATTATCCTTCAAGTTTGGGTCTGCTAGGTTCGTATAGTTTCTAACTTGCACGTCCATAGAAAAGGAATTGTAGGATGGACAATCATCACTAGCACTGGTCTAGTAATCCAAAGTTCTCAAATTTGATTTCCGCTGAAGCACAGTCTTCTTTGCTCATTTTCATTTATATTGTATTCATTATATTCATATCAGAGTTCTAGTCAGTTTTCCATCTGAATGTATTCATAGTCTGTTTTGTGAGGCCTAGGATTAGAAAGCCATGTCAGATCAGCGTAAAACTACTACCAGGGAAACATCAAAGAGGGCAGTGGTTAACAACATTTCATTGTAATTTTGTTTCATTTCATTAACAAATAATTTCAAATTAAGCATAAGGCATAAACAATTGATTTATCGCATACATGTCATATTAGAGAAGACAGATTAGTGACCGAAAGACAGGAGAAGATACAAAAAGGAGTAAAGGGGTAGTAGAGTGAAGTATAAGGAAAATGAATGAAACACAAATGCACAACAATATCGATTATGAAGATAACAGAAAATATGGACACAAGTTATTTAATAATATTTGCAAGTA
The DNA here is from genome assembly GCA_037951105.1 of Echinarachnius parma. Lineage (NCBI taxonomy): Eukaryota > Metazoa > Echinodermata > Echinoidea > Clypeasteroida > Echinarachniidae > Echinarachnius > Echinarachnius parma. The sequence goes on along the minus strand of JBAMJV010008037.1, from coordinate 26,253 downwards.
TAATAAATTATCATTAATATAAATAAAACAAAGTGTAATACTGGTATGGCTACCTTTCATTACCCATCAGTGAAGATTATGGGCCGTTCTTATAGTATTTCATGGAGTATTGTAAACACTTCAGGTAACCCATTGCTATCTGGGAGGATGAAACATGCTGGCTCAGGGTCACGTACAAGTTCTTAATTAGGAAATGTTAGTTGATTGCATACACAGATAACTGACACACATTACTTGATGTATGCCACAAACTAAGTGTTATCATGATTCTGATCTTATTATCTTCCAATATAATATATGTAATTGTGATAATCATATCCCACTTTCCTCTGCAGACCACTTTGAGTTTGTTTAAACGTATTTGACTGATATTTTCAATGAGCAATATAGTTTCTTTAGAACAATCATTATGCATTATCCGAGAATAATTTTGTATTTTGATTTTGCATCTGTTTTTGTAACACAATACTCCCAACTTATATATGGAAGGGTAGGTACTCGCAAATTGAGCTACTGATTGGAAGGGGAGGGGATTAAATGAACAAGAATAATATTGAGGTACACTTTATGTACACATATAATGTATTCTTTAAGTTAGTTATACATGAATACAATTTTTCACAAATAATTAGGGGGATGTGCCCCCCTACCCCCTTTCCCTTCCTTCATTATGATACTGAATAAGAATTAAAGCATACTATTAATTGTGTGTGGATGTGTGTGTAGGATGTGGAGCAGACAATTTACTGGGGGTATGCAAGTTCTATAGTTTCTAGATTCTTTTCTATTTCTATTTCCTTTGTCTAGATAACATGCGGGGGGGGGGGGGGGTGCATACTCCCGGGATATATGCCACTACACACATGTGTTATCTGTAGCGCATGTGCCATATTTGAAGACAATATGATTCAAAACATTATAGTTATAGTGTTATCACCCAACATACAGATGGCGGTCATTTTGGAATATGGTCATCATTTGGCACAATAAGTGGTCAATGACCTCTGACCTTTGACCTCATGACTCAGAAATATATACATATGATATATATTCCTTAAGGTTGCATATATGTACTATGTTTGCTGCCAATTTGTCAAATGGTTCTCAAGATATGAAGAAAAAATGTTTTTTGCATATATTATTAGCTCTGTGACCTTTGACCTTTGACCTCACGACCCGAAATTTTCACCAGATCATCGTCTTTACTAAGTGTATGCAGGTACCCTGTTTTATGCAAATCGGTCTAGCAGTCGTTGAGATATAGCCATACCAAGGTACACATTGACAGCCATTTAGAAAAATGGCGCCCATGGCCAACAGGGGGTCAGGTCCGCGTTGGCTACGATTCTAAATATGCTTATAATCTCCTTATCTTCATGTGTGTTCAATTTCACGCTTTTATCACAAAGTGCACAATCGATCAGCCAATCTGCCCCACTATTAGCACTGTATCTTACATGTCGTCAAGTCAGAATTTCCTTTTTTAAGTATGCATCAGATTGCACAGTTTCAAGTCAAAAACATGCAAAAGCTTCCTGCCGTGGGAGGGGGACACGTCCCCCTCCCACACCCTCCCCCGCTCAGTCGCTTCGCTTTTTGTCTTCATGAAACAAATAAAAACTCTTTTCTAGTCGGTAGAATCGTGACGCACTTACCGACATTATAGTACATGTCGTCGAGTCAAAATTTCCTTTCTAGGTATGCATCAGATTGCACAGTTTCAAGAAAGGGGGACACACCCCCTCCCACACCCTCCCCCCCGCTCAGTCGCTTCGCTCCCTCGCAAAAATTGTTTAAGCCCCCCCCCCCAAAAAAAAAAAAAAGTTTTGGTTCATTACGCCACTGGTATAAGTATCTTGTGGCTATATTGTGGTTTGGAAACCACAAGATAACCACGAGTTGTGCGTGTCCAAAACGAGCGCTAACCACAAGATACCTACAATATACCTCTAAGATTGAAAACCACAAGCTATCCACAAGATTGGCTTTTACCGTGTGAACGCAGCTACTGTGAATGTTCCCCTCCAGCCATCGTAGGTCCTGCAAGCGCCAGCGCGTGTTAAAAATAACTGTTCGCATTGCGCAGACTTCGCATCAACACAAATTACGCGCTGCTTGTTTGTGTCTATGTAGGAAATGTGTAAACACATAGCGTGCATAAATTGATGTTATATTGCACGTTGTAATAATAATAATAATAATAATAATAATAATAATAATAATAATGCATTTATATAGCGCTTTTTCCATGTCGAATGTTCAAAAGCGCTGTTCAAGTTCAAGTTATTGAAAGAGGTGAGTTTTCAATTGTTCTTTAAACAAATTGAATGAAGCTTGGTTGCGGAGGGTCAAAGGTAGTTTATTCCCAAGTTTGGGTGCTGCGGAAGCGAAGGCTTTATCCCCAAGTGTGGGAAGCATCTTGGCAGTTGGAGGGTTCAGCAGAGTGCCTTGTGAGGAGCGGAGTGAGTACCGGGACGGATGGCTAATTCTAATTAGTTCAGTGAGATATAGAGGGGCCAGGCCATGAATACATTTGAAAGTGAAAATAAGAATCTTGAACTGGACTCTGGACCTGATGGGGAGCCAGTTGAGTTGACGGAGAACATGTTTCATGTCAGAGAATTTGGGGGATTTTGTGGCAAGTCTTGCTGCTGCATTCTGGACACGCTGCAGCTTTTCAGTGTGGGTTGAAGTGGCACCGTACAGCAGGCTGTTGCAGTAGTCCAGGCGGCTAGTAACGAACGCATGGATGAGGGCGAGAAGTGACTTCTGGTCTAGGTACTTGCTGATGTGACGAATGTTATGCAGGTGAAAGAAGGCTATCCTGCAAGTTGCAGAGACATGTTTATCCATGTTCAGGTTCTGGTCGAACACAAAGCCTAGGTTTGTGACTCTGGCAGAAGGGGTGATTTCAGCACTACCAATCTTGATGTGTGAAGTGTTGATCTTCTGTAGCTGCTGCCTTGTTCCAAACATGATAAACTCTGTCTTGCTGTCGTTGATCAGCAGTTTATATTTCAGCATCCATGATCGAATGTCACCAAGGCAGGTCTCCATAGCTGCAATAGCTGCAGCCTCACTTCCATCATGATCAGGCTTGAAAGAAAAGTACAATTGAGTGTCATCCGCATAGCAATGGACCTCTGGAAGATGCTTTCCAATGACATCAAACAGCTCAGATGTGTATATTGAAAATAGGAGAGGCCCAGGCAAGACCCTTGTGGAACCCCACAGTTAAGGGCGAACTTGTCTGATTGGGATCCACGGACTGTCACACGCTGACTCCTTTCACTCAGACAAGACCGGAACCAATCCAAGGCATTTCCGGAGAGTCCAATCTTGGTGTGAAGGCGTGAGATGAGGATGGAGTGATCAACAGTGTCGAAAGCGGAGCTCAGATCAAGCAATACCAGGAGAGTTACTTGCTGTTAGTTCATGCTGAGGAGAATGTCATTCTTGATTTTTAACAACGCAGTCTCAGTACTGTGATTCTTCCTGTACGCTGACTGGAGAGGAGGAATTAGTGAATGGTCCTGCATGTGGCGATGGAGCTGGTCGCAAACTGCGCACTCTACCAACTTTGATAGGAAACACAAGTTGCTTATCGGGCGGTAGTTCTTGAACTCACAGTCTAGATTCTCCTTCTTTAACAAAGGCGTCACAACTGCATCTTTCCAGTCATCAATGAAGACCCCCGACTGAAGGGAGAGGTTGACGATGGATGTTAAGACAGGAAGAAGAAGATCAAGACAGCTCATGATGAGATGAGATGGCATTGGATCGAGTTGACAAGTCTTCTTTCCACACTTCAGAACAAGGGTTCTGACATCTGCAGTTGACATCATGTCAAAATGTTCCAGTAGAATGTCTTCTTCCTGATTTGCAGTTGTGGGACTTGAAGCAGATGGTGGTTCAAGAGTAGATGAATCAGGAGTAAGTTCAACTATTTTGTGATGAATACCTTCTGAGTGAAGAATTCTCCAAAATCGTTCGCTAATTTCCGGGGATCAGGATCAGAAGGAAGAGGCATATCCTTGCAACGTCCAAGGAGTTTGCTTGTGCACTGGAAAAGGCGTCTAGGATTGGATTTGTGTTGGTCTATAAGAGATGTGAAGAAGTCCTGCTGTGCATCAGCAAGCACATTATTAGCAATGTTCCTCTTTTCCTTGTATGTAGCAAGATCCGCGTCGGATCTTGTACGTCTCCATCTACGTTCAGCGCGTCTCTTACACTGCTTAGCCGTCCGCATGTCGCTGTTGTACCAAGGAACAAGGTTACGTGAGTAAATTCTATGCGTATGGAGGGGGGCATGCTTGTCTAAAGTCACAGATAGTGTGGTATTATAACAAGTAACTAGTTCATTGAGTTCACTTGGAGAGTCAGTGCAAAGTTGTGATGACCGAGATCATCCTTCATCGCGTCTAGATGTATAGACTTTATCTTCCGGTACGAGATTTCCTTGATGGGAACGTTGGGCTTCTCAGCATCCCAGATGACAAATCACAGACAAGTGAACCGAGAAGAGATGATGGGGTGAGGGTGGGCAAGAAATTATGTTTCCTGACTGACGAGAGATCAACAGATCAAGGATGTGACCCGATTCATGAGTAGAATCAGTAACATGTTGTTGTAGACCAAAAGATTCCAACAGATCTATGAACTGAGATGAGGAAGGGTCGCTGGGAGTGTCAACATGGATGTTGAAATCACCCGTAATCAAAAGCGGGGTCGGCGGTCAAAATGAGGGGTTCCAAGTATTCAGCAAACTCCTTGACGAACGTACCAATTGAAACAGGATGATTTGGCGAGTATGGTGGTCTATAAACAAGGCTAGATGTATACGAAAAGTGTCACTTTTGATGCTCCACTCACAGTATTCAAATGATTGGAACTGCCGCATATCATGTTGCTTGACGGTTATGTGGTCTCGCACCAAGAGTGCAATACCACCTCCAGGGCGTGATGGTCGGGGAACATCAAAAAGCTTGTATCCTGCTGGAGTTACTTCAGCCCTGTGAGCATCATCAATGTCCTTCAACCAGGTTTCTGTAATTGCGAAGAGGTCAAATTTCTCATCCATGACATAGTCAACAAGAGAACTTGCTTTGTTTCGCACAGAACGGGAGTTTACAAGACCAAATTTCAGCTTTGATTTTACCCCATCTTCACATTGGCACGGTTGCGCTAGTGTCAAAACAGGGTGATCTGGGTTGGTTGTGACGGGTGTGACCTTCGTTATTCGCTTGTTCTTCCCACTGCGACAACCTCTCCGAGTGCTTGGTATGACATTTACTCCATACTGCCTAATGCTGTGCATAACACTGGAATCAATTGCAGGGAAAGGTGAAGGAAGACAATTGTGTCTTATTGTAAACAGTTCATGTATACTGTAAGGGACCATGGTGCCTGAATACACAGGCTTAATATCAGTGGTGAATGTCAACAAAAGATTGTATGCAGGGTAACTGCAGCTCACTAAGCATCCAAACCAGGCAAGAGGGAGGATTAGTCCAAGGATAAAAGACACACAAGTCCCTTTCAAATCAGGTCTCTATGCAACGGTGACCATACTGAGAGATAGTGGCTAAATGCAGTATATGTATTAAACTGCCAAATAACAAAAATCCACATCGGCAAATGCAGCGTATGGGACTGTAGGACACTTCATGAGATAAATCAGGTCCAACTGAAAATCAATTTTCCAGTAAAAACTAGTACAAAAAACCATATCAACGTCCCTTCAGTAGTATTATATAATACTATGCTCCTCTAGGCACAATGCTGATATCCAAGAATGATCCAAGAATGATGCTTTTAATATGATATTTGGAGCCTGAAATTGGACATGCTGCCTCAAGGGGGCTATCCAGACAAAGCTGATAGGTAGTTACGTGTACTATACCGGACCAAGCATCGGTAATCAACCAATAAGAAGGCTCAATTTCCCTTCATTATGACGTCGTCATATTATATACATGACTACTGGGCCGAGGCAAAAGTGAAATGTTGCAAGATTGATAGAAACAAAAGGATAATATACATGATATACGGAGGTCATTCATGCATGACAGCCAAAACATAAACTACTTTGTATTGAAAACAAAATGAACTTCATGCTGTCGACTAATTTAAATTTGATGGATTTTGCATCATTGCGCAATTAAATTTGCCCCATATCCAGGCATTAAGGTTTTCTATGGTTACATTGAGTTTCCCGTTGGGGTATTATTTGTCGTTTTGCACAGTTTTACTATATCAGGAATATCTTTCTAACCATTTTAGCTACCCCCTACAAACCATACATTTCTGGAAAGCTTAGCATATGGGAAATCCAACACAACTAAATTAAAGACAATTGGACTTAAAATAATAGTTCAAACATCAATAATATAGATAATTTTTGTTTAGACTTTTCGCAGGTCAACAGTCAACATCTCCTCAGAGGTATAGTAGTCAGGTGGCTTAGTGAAATTATCGTTACCGGCCGGATAAAAGGGCCATTTTTGGCACAGAGCTTCCTTTTGACCTACTAAACAATATTCGAGGGAAAGCCCCAGGCAAAAATTACCTTTAGGGGCGTTGGGTGCGGGGGCCCTGTACGGCACCCTCCAATTGATGTTTAATGTAAAATAACAGTAATTATTCTTCATTAAATTATATTTCATGATCTAAAATGAAATACTAAACCTACTTAACAATATGAGAGGGGTAGCCGAAGCCAAAAAAATGCGTTTAGGGGCGTTTGGGCGGGGGCGATTAATCGGAGCACCCAAAAGATATATAATGTAAAATCACAGTTATTATTCTTAATTCAATTACATTTGATGTTCTAAAATGAAATACTAAACCTACTAAACAATATAAGAGGGGTGGCCAAAGCCAAAAATTGGGTTTAGGGGCGTTGGGAGCGGGGGCGCTGTACCGGAGCCCCCAATTGATATTTAATGTAAAATTACAGTTATTATTCTTCATTCAATTACATGTGATGATCTAAAAATGAAAATGTTAAAGGTTTTAAAATAACTTGATCAAAACCAGTGACTTTTTTTTCCGGGAGGGGGGGGGGGGGGGGGCTAGGGGATTTTTTTCGGGCGGGGCGGGGGAGTTTGTTGGGGGCGGCTTTTATTTGTCCTGGTTGGGTTACTTTTGTATGGTAAGGATGTAAAATCATAACATTAAATGACCCCAGATTAGAAGTAGTGGGGTGAATAAACTTTGTTATGTGTGTTTGGGGAGGGGGGGGAGGGGGGGGGGGAGGGGGGGGGGGAGGGGGGGGGAGGGGGGGGGGGGGGAGGTGGGAGGGCCACATGAAGTATAATTTAAGGGGGGGGGGGGGACACTTCATATTTCTCTTTAAGTTATGTATGAGCACACTTTGTTCCTGTTATACAATTATTGGGGGCACACCCCAACCCCACGTACGCCCGTACGCAACAGACTGAGGGCGCAGCCATGTTCGTTGTTTTCAAATGGCGCTCGGTGCGAAATGTCTCGTAATTTCTTCTTTGTACATTCGAGATCATAGGTTCAAGCAAAGTTCAGTTATTGAGCCGGTTAATTCAGCCATACCCCCAAATGAATGTAGATATCATAAATGTATTACCCACATGACATTGCCGATTTAATTTTTTTCTTCATTATGCAATACTTTGGAAAATATAAAGGTTTAAAAATGGCTAAAATTCATGATAAAATGCATTGAAAAATAAGCATTATTTTACACTTTAATTTGTTTTCTTTTATTTTTGTCAAATCAGTTTTTTGAAATTGTTGTTAGGTATATTCTGGTAGATCAAGCAATTGGCAACACTTTCATAACTGTTTGAAAAAGTCTCATTGGGCTAGTTTCAAAATAAATCTCGCGAAAGTTGGTGTTTTGAAATCGATTTTCGGCCGAATTTGTTAAAATTTTCGCCGGAGCCTTTTTCGTAGGCGAATTTATCCATTTATTTCCGTAAATCTTAAGATTTTCAATCAGGTAAGTGATTTTAGACACTTAGTGAACTTATAAAAGCTCTTAAAAACAATTATTTGTTTCATCAAAAAAGATTTATAACTCTTGGAAAGTTCACAAGAAGCAGCATACTGAAATTCCGTACGGAAGTGGAGCTGTTATTAGACCGCCTCCGTCGGGGATGAATTCCAAGCGCCGTTCGGTCCCATATCCTATATTTCGTGTATGAACTCTGGATTGTATTCGACGTGATGTTTAAAAAATTTATTTAAAATACTTGCATCAATTTGTTGGATTGCATGCGTATCAGATGTCGAGAGATATTGTTTTCTTTGTATAAACCAAGTTTTAAAATGATTCCAAACATTTTTTAAATTGGTTTTATATACCATAAAGCAACAAGCCAGTGTCACAGAATGCGCGTAGATTAAACTAGGCCTTCTAGGCCAAGCACCGAACAGCGCTTGGATTTCACCGCCGACGCAGGCGGCCCAATATCCGCACAGCACAAACATATTTAATGAAGTAAATGACTGGTCTCATGAACTTTTGTGGAATGTAAAAGTCACTAAAATCACTTCCAATAGTATACAAATACCGATTTACGGAAATGAATGCTAGAATTACGGACAGAAACATGTTCCAGCGAAATGAATTACAGATCCTGTCACAAAACTCGAGTTAGATATCATTTTTTTAAAGACTATTGTATAAAATCTAGTCTATGAGATTGTATAAAAAATCGATATAATAGACAATACATCCAAAAAAATGATTTGACGAAATGAAAAAAAACAAAATTAAGGAAAAAAATAATGCGTCATTTCACATGATATTTACACACATTTTAACAAATTTTTATTCCCCCCCAAGTAACGAAAAAACACAATCTTTGAACAAAAAGTGATAAATATGCATTGAAATTATGATTTCCACCATTAATTATGGACATTAATTAAAGGGGACGTCCGGACGATTTTCAGCAGTTTCCAGGGGAAAGTACAATGTTTTAGGAGTCTATAACCTTTTTCCCGATGAGAAAAGACCATCAGAATCATTCACAATCAGTTTTCGAAAAAATAAGGTAATTCTTCTTGTTCGAATCGGCCGCGAGCAGCCTCGAGTAGAATCTGTCCCAGGATGCATTGCGCATGACGTAGCAGCCTCACTTTCATCAGCCGGCCTCGGCCGCAAAATTTGCAGCCGGCCAGATCTCAGAGCAACACCCTCGGGAATTAGATAACAGGTAGGACTGTTGGGGAATTCATGACAATTTCCCCATATTTGCAGACAGGGTTTTCATAATTACTTTTCCCGAAGTAAAACATTCAAAAAGCGCTTGTTACTAAGCGATTGAACATAGCAGAAAATCAGATCGTTTGCGAACATTGCCAATTTCTGGGCTGCGATATCATATAACGTGTAATATACGTATCATACACGTAGTCTACGCCATTCGCAAATTGGCAACAAAAGAGCGCTAGGTTCAGTTCATCTGGTCCGAGCCAGTTAGGAAATAGTATCGGGAGATTATCAGCTAATTTTTGTTGCCGTTTTTGCAGGTAATTGTTCTCGTATTTGTTTTAAAAGCCTTGCAAACATGTAAGTAAGATAAGAGATAGTCTAGAATAGGTGCGATCGTGATAATCTTGCATTTTCGTTCCTTTTCGGCACTTTTTAAGAGTGCAACTTACAAGGCAGTTGGCGCGCTAGCTAGCTACCTCTCTCGCAGCGCGGGGCCTGCCGAAACTCTGGCAGACCTTCAAGTGTGTGTTCCGTATCATTCAATTGACAGGGGTTTTTTTTCCGACGCACATGTTCAATTTGCGTCTCTCAATTTGTCAAACAAGTCGATAATTTTGCGAAATTATAACACGGCTCTGGTAAATTCAGTAACGTGTTTGGTTAAATCCTGTCACGTGACTATTCATTAAATTTCAACAAACATGCACGACCGTGCAAAACAGGGTGCAACCCCATGCATTACTCGTTTTCGTTGCGCAACTTTTTGCATGGCTATGACGTCACAATGCTTGTTTACATAGTTCTATCGGAGACAAACTTGCGAAAGTGATAAAAAAAAAGATGGAAAAAGCTTCGTTTTGTAAATTATCGGTATTGTAGTAAATCAATCTTAGCAGTTTCGTAAATTATATGGTATGTGGTTTGATATTGGTAAGTTTTGGAATTCTCATTTTACGGGAATTTTTTTCGGCAATTTCTGGTGGACTGCGTTTGATCTGCAGCTGAGCTTCACATTCAGTGAAGCGAGTGCAGGTAGTCGGATGGTGAATTTTGTAAATTCATATTCACACTCTAGAGGGTAGATAGACTGGGATTGTGGCATGGCAAGTCTGTTTTTAAAAATCCAGCAAAATAAACGATTCCGTGGTTGAGCTCGTGTTATAAAACAAATAATACACGGTCTCAATTATCGTGCATCATGTAAATGCATCGCGCTCTCGGCTCTGTTAGCTGTGCGTTGCGCACTCGGCTACGCCTCGTGCGCAACGCACAGCTAACAGAGCCTCGCGTGCGATGCATTTACACAATGCACTCTAGACAGTGTATTATTTGTATAATAACCACTCATACGGTAAAATATGTACTTTTACACTAACATTGGGCAATTTTCTAGATTTTTTTATTTTCATTTCCGATGTTGCAAATTTCACATTGAAAAGTCGGGCAACGGGAAATTTGACGATATCTAAGTTTGTGTTTTTGCGCAGACGACTCGATTCCTGCAATATTTGTACGTTTTGACGTCAAATGTGTCAATTCCAATGTTGGCGAGCCATCTAGCGCACCTTTCCCTCTCATTTGCTGGGTTGGGAATGGCGAAAAAAAATCCTTTTCTGGCCATTGCCTGGCTTATTCGAACATCCAAACGCTTGACACATCGGCATTTTAGCAAGCGAAGTGAAGCAAAATATAGCAGCCGCTTCACCGCGGTAGCGCGCGCAAAGTGAGGCTGATACATCACGCCGTCACGTGATCTTTCTCGCTAGCGTACAGAAAGTGAACAGTTACGATTCAAAACTAGTGACACTAAAAATTCGATTGTGACAGGTTTGGAGGGTGTTTTTTGTATTAAAAGTAGGTAGATTTGGTCTTTGATTTATGTAGATTATGGTAGAATTTTTTTAAATCGTCCGGACGTCTCCTTTAAGTAAGTCTGGTGTTTTAGTGATTTTCATCGAACCTCTGTGGACGATTGATCAAAAAAGATCGAAGGGCTTCTAAGTGTGCGGATGACGTCATCCGCGCGTGCAGATTTGTCAAAATGCAGCGCGCTATGTCAAAATGGCAGCGCGCTCAATCTGAATAGGCGATGTACGCAACCGGGAGTACGTGACCCCATGACATAGCATAATTATTTCATTATAAATGTGATCTGTTTTAGTTTCATCTCAATAGAAAAAGTGTAAATGAAGACAAATTGTGAAGGTTGTAGTTTTTATTTTCATCAAAATGTAACACAATGGGGAATTTCATGGCTAATATTTATTCGTCGAAACTACAGTTTGTGCCCTTATTTTAGCATGAAACCTGGCATAATTTGTTCTCAAGAATTATACCGTAGTCTAAAGATCTTCAAAATCTGATGCCACCCTTGGTCAACCATTTGGGCAGTCTCTTACATGTCACTTATCTAGGTAACTATAATTGAAATTGCAAGGGACACATGAAATAGACAAATATGTTGATGTTCTGATAACCTGACCCTGTTTTATTGGAAAATGTGTATTTTTGGTGTTTGTTTATGACAATAAGGTTGAATGGTGTCATACAAATATTGCCACGCACAACTTGTTTCAAGCAAGACGCTTACTCATTGCAGTCGAATGGTGCGGCCATCCATTGTTTTTGCTATTTTTGAAAACATCCCTTGCTATTGTTAACTGATCATGGCAGTTAATGCATGAACGATTACACCTTTAATTTATATTCTGCCTGTAGAGGACTAAGTTTCCTTTAACCGTAACAAGGCCGGGCTATTTGAGGTCTTCCTACGGCCGGGGGGGGGGGGGCATTATTAATAATAATAATAATAATAATGCATTTATATAGCGCTTTTTCCATATCAAATGCGCAAAAGCGCTGTTCAAGTTCAAGTTATTTAAAAAAGTGAGTTTTCAATTGTTCTTTAAACAAATTGAATGAAGCTTGGTTGCGGAGGGTCAGGGGTAGTTTATTCCAAAGTTTGGGTGCTGCGGAAGCGAAGGCTTTATCCCCAAGTGTGGGAAGCATCTTGGCAGTTGGATGGTTCAGCAGAGTGCCTTGTTCAAATAAGATCATTCAAATAAGATCATGAAATTGAATTGAATGAAGAATAATGACAGCTGTGATCTTAAATTAAATATCAATTGGGGCGGGGGGGGGGGTCTGAAACAGCGCCCCCGTCCCTAGCTAAAACCCCATAACGCAATTTTTGGCTCCGGCTTTCCCTCTTATATTGTTAAGTAGGTTTAGTATTTCATTTTATATCATTAAATATAATTTAATGAAGAATAATTACTGTGATTTTACATAATATCAATTGGCGGCTCCGGTACAGCGACCCCGCCCCTAACGCCCCTAAACGCATTTCTGGCTTGGGCTACCCCTCTCATATTGTTTAGTAGGTTTAGTATTTCATTTTAGATCATCAAATATAGTTGAATGAAGAATAATTACTGTTATTTTACATAAAAAAATCAATTGGGGGCTGCCGTACAGCGCCCCCGCCCCCAACGCCCCTAGAACTTGGGCTCCAAAAAAATGGGCTTTTATCCGGCCGGTAACGATAATCAAGAAATATGACGCAAAGCCACCTGACTATAGGGGCGTATACATTCTATATTTTAATGATAGATATCATGATGTTATACAAACAAACTAATGATGGCTTTTTACATTAGTCAGTTATCTTCATAGTCAAAAGACAATTTTCAATTCAATTCAATTCAAAGTATTTTATTCAATTATTTGTACCAAAAAGGCTAAATTACAAGTGAAGTTTCAAGGTAAAAACATCAAAATAACATACATTGAAAGAAAATATACATATTATATTTTGCAAACAATCAGATAATTATTATGAAATGTACATATTTTGGATTAAAATAGGGTTACTTCTAAAAGCCATCATTAATCTGTTCATCAACAAACAAGGAATAACTTCTCCAAGTTTCATTGAATTTAAGTAAAATGTTTATGTTTTTAGAATTTTAGTCTAAAAAATCAGATTTTCGGCAAATGAGCTTGAAATGTCATAATGTTATACAATATTATGTTAGATGAAAAATGTCATATAGGAAAACACCGTGATAAATAGTCATTGTTGGTTTAATGGAAGTTTAGGGCATGTTAATCACATATAAAATGCCATGTCTATTTATGAAAAGTAGAATTAAAAATCTCCAATCTAAGCTGGAAAATAATCACTTTCGACCTCCAAAATGTACAACATTGATAACAAAATCGTTAATGTGTCCATGTTATAGCTACCCCTTACCTTACAATGTATGTATTTTCTTAAAGCTTAGAATTCATGGATCATTTTAAGATGAAAATCCCAATTTTGATGAAAACAAATGCAATACCCCACTAGGCCCCTTAAAGGGACAGTAACATTGTCCAAATCCTCAAAATAAAATTTTAATTCTAGCGGTCTACCTTGTTGTATTCGTATTAACAATAACACCATGGGACAGGTTTAAGTTTTTCAAATTTCCCTTTCGTTACAAAGATATATACGATCAGAGTATTCAGATAAGAAAAACTCCCCCAGAGTTGTTCTTACCGTGTACAAAGTGAATGCAGTGAGTTAGTGAATATCACTTTGCATTTTCGCTCATTACTTGGCCATGCAATGTCCATTTGACTTGAAATGTTCACACAATACCCTGTGGACATATGAGATAACAACAATATACATTGCATCAATCATTCATCTCTTTTTGCACATGTCAACAAAGTTACTAGATCCCTTTAATACTACAATTGAAACATCATTGCAAAGGGGAATAAACAAGCTTTTCAATGATAATCACATCAATGGAGGTAAACGAAGAGAAATATATATGAAAGCTGGAACTCCAAATGCGGATCTTTTTGCGAGAGGTTCGCGTACAATTCTTTAAATAATTTGATAGCATTATCGTTATAGTTAGATGGTGACAATCGTATTATTAATCCAAACCTGTCAATATGTTATCCCGTCCAGCATTGCATACTTACGAGTCGTGTTGAAAGAATTATGCCAATTATAAGGCCTGAAAGCACGCATCCGTATGGAGAACCCTGTACTCTGAGTAACACCATCACTGCTGAAAATGACCTTGAATGACGACGCCTTTGGAGTTAGCTCAGCTTCCAAACATTCTGGCTCGTGAACACCACTGAACCCTTTCCACTTGTTACAGAAGTCCCCTCGGATGGAAAACCCGTCTACATCCTCCCCAAAGAAGAGAAGATCTTGGTTCTGATGTGTGTTGAAGCGCACTACATTGACTAACACAGACAGTCCATCAGGAACTCGGATGTCCCATAATTTGAATTCATTGTTTGGATAGTCGTTCGGGTAGTTCGGCGAATTAATAGGAAAGTCAATGCCCTCCTCCAACAATACATCATCTGCAATACAAACAGAAATAGCGAAGTAATTTGTCACCTGTGATGAAAAGTATGATTATTTTCACCACAACCATGTGAAACTTATCTGTTAATGTACACATTTGGACAATGAAATGCTTTGAAATTGACTTTTTAAGCATTAATAGTTTCGAATTAAAGGGGTTTTCCGGGCCTGACAAAACCATACGTTATTTGAATAAGCAGTGCAAGAGGAATAATTGGTGAAAATTTGATCAAAATCGGACAAAAAAGACGGGAGTTATACCTATTTGAACATCATGTAGTAATGAGCGATCATTTCAAAATTCACATCATTCACGAGCAACTCGCCTTGGCTTTAGTACATGAAAATACACTTATTTCTCATTTTCGTTGCTAAAAATTAATTTTTCTCTGATTGCTTTCACGAATTCATAGAAGAATATCGATGGGCAAACCTCATTGGAATGTGTAAGCTCATACATTTGCTTTGTTACAAAGAAAATTTAAATTTTGTAAAATTTCCATGTAGAAGTCAAAATGGCTGCAGCTCGCAAGTGACGTCACGATCGATAGCAATTGCGAACGATACTAAAAATTGGAGCAAAGTTCATCCTGTCAAAACTTTTTTATTGCTCTACCGTTTTGGCTCAGATTTTCGATCATGATTCTTCATATTCACCTCATTTTATAGCAAACATCACATTTTTGGGGTGGAATTCCCCTTTAAAGCAAAATGAAAGTATTGGGAAACACCCAACCCACCAACAAAATGAGAACAATATTTGGTTCCACCAACTATGTGAAAGAATATTATCATAACTTATTCGTTATTGTAGATATTTGGACACAATTAAACTGCATTAAAATTATATATTCGAAAGAATTTTATCATAACTTATTCGTTATTGTAGATATTTGGACACAAACTGCATTAAAATTAAATATTCTAGTGCTAAAGTGTTCGAACTTACAACTATTCAGCCGCTGCTGGAGTTAGACCGCTTATTTGTGGCTGCGCGCAATGCCTATAGTGAATCTTTAACTGCGTGCGCTCAGTGCACGATTAAGTGCATAGTTACGACAGCTTAAAATTAAGGGCATAGCTGAATTTTAGCAGAATATAGGCCAAATAATGACAGTGGCATAAAAACATATTTCTACTGATAATTCTTAATTAGAAAAACAACCACACTTCACTTACTTACAAAAGAAACAAATACACAAAAACGTGTTCTTCAGTTTTTAGTTACCATGGGAACACAACATGGCGAGTTTATACCAAAATGTTCCCCCCCCCCCCCCCCCCCCCCACCCGCCCTCATTGGGCTTAATAGGGTTAAGCAGTCATATTTGACACGGCCGCCACACAGCGCATTTTTAATTTGTGGCGACAGAACATCTGCGGCTGCCGCCCGTACGGCCTTTGAAGTGATGACGCTCAGTTGCCATGGGGCCGCCCTGCGGTGGCCGTATGTTTTTGACAAATACCAAGGCAGACTCAAGGCACCCGCAAGGCGACCGCAGGGGGGCGTACGGCAACCGCGCGGCCAGAATGACGCTGTCGCTCCTGGTAGCCAGTAGCGGTGGCTGGTGGCGTCGATAATCTGAATAGCACATAAGGGTGACTCCAAATAAACAGAACGGGGCGATTCCCAAAATAACATAAATACATGATTATATTAATTGGATATGGTGTATTTTAAAAGGCCACCGTACGCCCGACGTACGGTCGACGTGAAACCGTTCTACAGCATGCCTTAGGCGTACTTTATTGCTACGGCGAACGTGGAAATGTAAAACAAAGTTATAATAACTCCGCGCTAAAATTCCATGGCAACCCCTGCGGCCTGTGAAAATATACAAATACGTCGTACGGGGACAATGCGGGCACCGCAGATTGTCTGCGGCCGCCGCACGTTTCTCTGGGTTTCGAGTGCGTATGGCCGCCGTACAATCGCCGTAGAGCATATGTGACTGCGGCATTAAGTTCCTATTATTCAAAACATGCCCTTGTTGATACTTTTTCAACGATACGAATCAATTAGTTTGGCAAATTAATATAAGTTTAGTTCACCTAGTTATGTTTCAAATTAATTTGTTTACCATCAAATTCGATTCGATCACGTACTACGCGGAGTTACAATCGTTAGGAAAGCGCACGAGAGCACGGCATGCTGACTTAACGACATTCACAGGTGCACAGAGAGGCTTACGGTCAGTATATGCGTGCAGTTTCACAGCTATTTGTGCAATCGACTTTACCACACAGGCCTGTCGTATGTTTATTCAACGATATTGATAATTGCAAGTTTTTTTTCTCCAGAAAAAATGCGCGAGTACAGATGATTAATACATGTGTATTGGTGTGAACATTTCAAGTTAATGGGATCTTATTAAGCCGATAAATTTGCGAAAATGCAAAGAGATATTTACTTTACTCAGTGCACGGATTAGAAGGTCGCGCTAATATGATCATATCCGAACATTTTCGTAAACTTAACACTAACCCTGACCAAGTTCATTGACCATTGACCTGTGACCATAGGTGGACCTCACACAAAAACTAATACGTTCATCCACTTCTCATGGTACGCCTGGCTGCCAAGTTTGATGACAATCTACGTATGGGTTTTGAAGATTTTGTTTAATGAGGTCAAAATACCATATTCAGACAAAATTATTTGACCTTTGACCTTCGACCTCTGTCAGGCGGATCTCGCGCGAAGTATGATACGTTCCTATTCGGTCATGGTGCACCTCTGGGCCAAGTATGATAGTAATCCCTAATGGTTTCTTGAGATGTCGGATTAACGAAATCCCAATACTGTATTTTGTGTTATGGAGGTTCATTATATTTTCAAAACGTGCTAAATCCATGTTTATCTCTAAAATCAGTTAACCCTAATAAGGCCGGTGGGGGGGGGGGGGGGGGGGGCATAATGCTCCCCCACCCCCCCCCCCCCCTCCGCGATTTTTTCGATTGCTCCAAAACGCGGTAAGATGACGCGCCGCTACTTGGTGACTTTTTTCATTTGGGTCTTACGCATATTTTAAAACAAATTTTGGAATTTTGAAAATCGGACGTACCGTTACAAAGCCACGTGACCTTTTGTCTATGCATGTCAACACGAAAATCGCTCAATGTCGTGATTTGTGTACAAAACATATGGAAATATCAGTTTTCATAAAAAGAGTTATAACCTTGGTTATTTGGTCTTGTTTACATTTCATATTTTTCTTTTGGGGTTCAAAATAGTTGAATTATAGTCAGAAATAAAATAAACAGCAAAACAATATAATACATAAGCAAAAAAAAAGGATTACATAAGAAATTATAAAAACAATAGAAAACATAAGGAAGAACCTGGCTCTCCCAAATTTGTTTTGTCGTAATATCATCCAAATGCTCTAAAGAATATATTTAGTGGAAACCAATGTTTAATTATGAAGAATATATGATTTATATGGGCAAAAATATGAATTGTATGACCTTATTTGCATAAATTACCATAAATATGCAAATTAATGATTTTTTTCAAAAAATCTAAATTACCATTGTATTCTATACACTTCACTTATCATGCTCGCAACATTTCATAATGCATAATGCCCCCCCCCCCCCCCCGGCCGTAGAAAGACCTCAAATAGCCCGGCCTTTTTAGGGTTAAATCTGCATAATTTTGAAATCAAAATTAATGTTCAGTACAGGTTACGGAATCTATTTTTTTTTCCAAGAGTGGTTTTTTAGATCTTATGATGTATACATTCTGCTGCTATATGTTAAATTAAATCAAAACCCTCCTTTTCTTGCTTTTCACTAAAGTGGTTTTAACACGTTTTGGAAATGAACTCTTCAATAGTGTTTTTAGTGCGAATAAAACAAGGTATGAGGGAGTCAGTAGATTTCCAATTTGATTTAAAAAGTGAAAGTGTGGACTATGTAACTCTATCCCTATACTACATGAGGTAGAGCGCTATTCTCTCGTTCTTTGTTACAATTAGGGACGGTGGTTTATCCTTACCCATAACATGAATAGATCTTATTGTCATATATAGATGAAGAAGTCTATTCCTATTTGGGAAATGAATCCTGATCCAGGCAGCGTTGCTGACAGATACAACGTCGCTGGGAAAGGTGCTTCCGGTAAATCTTGCCAATCTGGTGTCATTGCCAATGTCAGATCCATCACCGATCTCCAAGATCTCGCTGTGGTCTTTGAAACAATGGTATCTGAATGAGATGCTGATTCTGTGATAGAGCGATGTGTTGAAGATGAGCAAATTGTCAATCGTTTCTTCAAGTGATTCATCCAAGTTGGTAGAGATTACGCGTGTGGAATGCCCAGAAATGTAATAATCTACAAAACAAACGATGTAGACAGTTATATGTATCGTGTAAATTCAATTTACTCAACAAGTCAACCTTATGGATGGGCGAGAGAATTTTTTCGTTATTGGCGACATTTGATTTGGACTGAAACGTCCATTATGAGATAATAATCATATAATGCGTTAATTACTTGACAATTTCTCACATTTATTGTTGGTGGTAACGTATCTGAAGTGAATGACGAGAGTGAGTGTATTAACATCAGAAACTTGATTGACATCCCTTCCACTGATGCAAGGAAAATTACAACACAACATAATTGCATCAACAATATACTGACGTAATAGTCGACAGGACAGTTTTAAGGCAAGTCTGAGTGTGCATACCGTGATCAGGTGATAGTCCTAATTCCTTGACATTTGCGCATATATGCCAAACTAAGTACCATGTAAGCGAAATTAAGATTTTAGCTCTTACGCATTTAAAACCCTAACTATCTTTCTAATAGGCAATATATCTTGAAATAAATGGATAGTTGAGTGTTGGTATAGAGGGCGCTACACAAAATAAATTATGTTGTGTGAGATAATGAAAACTGAGTGTCAAATTCGAAAGAGCATACAATTTTAATGGCAATTTTAAGTTTTATTTGATCAAAATCGGTTCGGAAATAGCTGAAAACCCATAAACAAAACAAGTTGTAATCAATGTGGGGCCCCACAATTATTCAATAATTTTGAACCAACCGTTCAAGGAATTAAAAATATGTAACCTTACACCACAAAAACGACCGTTATGTCGCTGTGGTAGTTTCTCTTTTATAAGCTAAAATAGTCAAATTTGTTTCAAAATATGAGATTTGGGATTTTAGTATTTCCCGAATAAGCATATCTTAATCTACCTTCTGGACAATTTTGAGCGTCAGAAATCATGTTTGAATATTAATTTTTCATTTAATAAATGTGATCTTATTACAGCCCATGAAAAGGCACAAATCTTTTAACCGGCCCGTTTCTCCCTTAATTAAGAAATGTGTCAGCTGTATTACATATCTTTGGCATTTATTTTCAAAGGGTTTTCTTAGTCCAAATAATGACAAATTATATACCAGTTTAAAGGTAATCACTTATATTTTAATGTTATATGAAAATCAGCAAAAATAATTTTTCCCGACGTATTCATCTCTTCAAAAATATGCAAAAGAGGTTTTAAAATATGTGTTGATTATCTCTCTATCACTGTTTCAACCAAACATCACATACACAATATTTTCTTTAAAATGGTTGAAACCAATTAGTTTTTAGTGAAGGCCCACTTGAGTGTAAACCGCTCTTTTTTAATAATAACGTTCTGTATACTAATCATTTGTAAATGTTTATTCATTTCGAGCATGGCGGAGTTTTAACTAATAGTTTGTTATGTAATGGTGCAGGTTCAGGTAACTTAAATTCAGTTTGACCAAAACTGTACTCTCTTTATCCAAACTCAACTTTCCCTTTATTTCAAAGTACCATAGTGACTAAGAATAAGTGAAAAACGTATTATTAATCACAAACGGTCACTTAGTTATCCTGCTTTTCCATGCAAAATGTAGAACAAAATACTTACGCGCCGTGTTCAAAGAAATTTGCCTATTCTGAGATCTGAAAGCACGAATCCGTATGGAAAATCCTGTGTCACCATTATTATTCCAACCATCACTACTGAAAATGATTTTGAATGACGACGCTTTCGGAGTAAGCTCAGCTTCCAAGCTGTCTGGCTCGTGAACACCAGTGAACTGTTTCCACTTGTTGCAGAAGTCACCTGCTCTAAAAAACTTGTCGACACCGTCCCCGAAGAATAGAAAGCTGAAGTCACGTTCTGTACTGAATCGCTCTACGTTGACTGATACAGAGAGTCCATCAGGAACTCGGATGTCCCATAATATGAATGTATTGTTTGGATATTGTTGTGGATGGTTCGGCGTTTTAATGGTAAGATCAATGTCCTCTCTCAACAATATCGCATCTGTAATGAAATACATACGGTATGGGATATTTACAAAATATTGACTGACCTTGAGGGGGGTTACGACATAATATTGCCTGAACTAGATTCATATTGCCCGAGTCTAAGACGAGGGCAATATGGATCCTAGTGAAGGCAATATATGTCGTATCCCCTGAAAGAGCCATTCAATATAATTATTATTACCCATATCATACATCTTGAGCAGTAACGGAAATTAGTAAAATGTACATTTTCTGCTTGATAAAATGTCACAAGTACGGCTGCGGCTTGTTCCGTGTATAAACCAATGGCAAATCACTATCGCGAGATAATTCCCGCGTGCCAGTTCACCTTGTACAATTTCGACTACGAATCGTGAAGTGCCCGGATGTCATATTCCCCTCTTGTATAACACGTACATCCCATAGGCTTTTGTGAAAGAGGGGAATATGGGAAATATTCCCCTCTTTTCACTGCTGGCACTTAAAACGATAGGAATATGATGTTGTAAAACCATAGCTCAGATGTCTGATTTGGGTAATAATTCCTTATAAAACACCATCTAATGGAGTACGACAATAGATATTTATCACGAGTCTCAAAGTACTCCCTATTAAAGAGACTTAGTAACATTGTCCAAATCCTCAAAATAAAATTTTAATTCTAGCGGTTCCCTCATACCTTGTTGTATTCGTATTAACAATAAAATCATGGGACAGGTTTGCGGTTTTTCAAATTTCCCTTTCGTTACAAAGATATGTACGATCAAAGTATTCAGATAAGAAAAACTCCGGGCGAGTTTTTCATCCCTGTACAAAGTGAATGCAGTGAGTTAGTGAATATCACCCAATATCACTTTGCATTTTCGCTCATTACTTAGCCATGCAATGTCCATTTGACTTGAAATTGTCACACAATACCCTGTGGACATATGAGATAACAGCACTATACATTGCATCAACCATTCATCACTTTTTGCACATGCCAACAAAGTTACTAGATCCCTTTAAACATAAATTAGTTAAAGTGATCTAGTAACTTTGTTAGCATGTGTATAAAGTAATGAAGGGTTGGTAAAAAGTATCGTTTTGTAATTCGATATGTCACCTTTAAACCCTTACATCCTTAACAGTTTAATGGATGTGATATGGCCGTAAAAAAGTAGCAAATATGCTCAATGATATCCCCTTCACACTGACTTTGTACAGATTCATGAATATCTAGTACATATCTAAAAATCCAACTTCGATCGTAAATGTATTTGTACCGGAAGGGAAATTTGAAGAAAATTAATGCTATACGGTTCTATTTCTAATATGGATACAAAACGGTATGAGAGACCTCTCGATTTTTAATAAAGAATTGTTGATTTTGACAATGTTAATTTCAGTTAAAATTAGTTTAGTGATATAACTTGTCTGTTAGCATTAAAAACTTACAATAATAATTAAATGATTCTTGAATTATTTTAAACGGCTAAATACAATATGGCCGTTTTCATAGTAAGATTTAGTTGTTAACACTGGAGTCGCCCACCAAACAACTTTTAACTATGCTTTACATCTAATAAAATGGTAACGAGATGTCAGGTTGAAATAATAATGCAATATCTTTGTTTATGTTTTTTGTTTTTAGAAAAATGTATGTTTTATAAATACATTGCATTTAATTGGCCCTCACATATATTTCAATCCTATATTACTTAAGGATATGTGACTTCTTAAATTGAATGCTTATTCCAACTAACTTTTTTATTACCTCGCTAAAAAAATTACACTTAGTGTTAGTTGTAATAGTCAGACTACGTAAATGTAATTAAGGTACGGTGTATTATATTCAAAAAATCGTGTAGTGAAAAGAGGTGTTCGTATAAATGATTATCTTTACGATATCGAGTCATGTGGTCTCGAGGTGGTGTCACTTCTATCATAGAACATGCAGACACAAAGTGCAACAATGAAGATAACTACGGGCACAAACAAATATCGGACATGATAAATTTAATACGGGTTAGTCAATATAATTTCATCGCCTGAGAATAGTGTACTAGAGTCATGGCGCATTACAAGTCCTCTATAATCATTATTATTATTAAGCATATTACATACCTGCTACAGGAGTTGAGGTGATATCGACTTTGAGAGTGTAGTCCGGTAACAATGCCACAATTTGGCCACACATATAATCAACAAAATAAGTAGATATGGACAATTTATCAGGAGTGGATGAGTACTCAAATCAACAATTGATAATGCAAATATCGCAATTAAACTATATATACAAGTAGGCTCATTTACGACGTCAATTAGAAGGAATCGTTTGGCGAAATGTTTACTATATGGAAAGTGCCGAATAGTGGCGGACTAGCCGTATACGGTTTTATCTTGTCTAGTGTGTGTCGTCCATTGCACGGTCCCGTCTATCTAAACTTCACGTGTAACAAGCATTAAATTGATAGAGTAACACAATACTAGTCTCAGTGCTTTTTGTAAGATTAAATTACAAATGTTTCCATCCCAAGATTATTATATTATAATACACACGGCTTACATAGGGCTTCAATCGTTTTAACATGCTGTTGATGACCACGGATTAGCACATTGAGGTTTCGAATCCGTCATCCTCTGTAACCACGCATCATTAGATATGGACACTACATCGCTTGCTTGATAATGATTGTAGAACCAAACTAAGCGTGTGTTATAACCAATAGATTTACCATCTCCAATGTGCAAAACGTTGACCGCAAATGTTCTAAAATTGAATGTTATTCGTCTGCCAACAGATGTGTTGAAAGTCCACCATGGTGTGGCATTTTGATCCGGCATAGCGTTCAGCAAATCACTTGTTGTTAGGGTTATGCTATCATCTTCTCCAAGGAAATGATGCTCTGCAAGAAAATTAGAGGAAGATTAGAATTATATTTTCATGAACAAAAAGTTAAGATGCAATAAACGATTTTATGATGTTTGTAATTTGTAGATGAAGCTTCCATAGTATAGACAAATATTAGTGTATTGTATGTCATGATGTTATCAAGACTAAAGAAACATGTGCTTGTCCATAATTTTAACACAACTATGTCATGAAATATAATGACAATAATATGCATGTAAGGTGGTTTTAATGTACTATTTTGTATTGTGTTTATTAGTCATGTTACACGTTTGATATCTTACAGGTATTGATGTATGGTCTACGCAATCAAAATGATACCCATCATTGTAAACATTTCCATTCATAACAAAAAGGTTTTGTTTATTCTAGAACAGAATATTAATTATTCTAAATAAAAGCGATCAGTGCTATGAGATTAATACAAATTAACCATTTTATTTAAACTTAATTTTGTCGAATCTTCAATAAACATTGTTACATCATGTTAGTGTTGTATACAAGTTTACCGCTTAAATATTCGAAGTTGCACAGTTTTATACATATCAGTGGAAAGTAAAAAGAAAAACACGACAACACTGACTTCGCTTACACACAAACTGTTTATTTAAACATCGTTGATAATTTACAGAAATGTTTGGCAATTTAGCTTGTTAAACTTGTCATTTATTTCATAGCACGAATATAAAGTATATTGGAAATAGCCCTTGGTACTCACCTTGAAACTGGCATGACGATGCGATGAACAATGTGGCCAGCCATAAAACAAACGACAGTAAAACTGTAAATTTCTCGGCCATCTTCACATTTCCTACGAATATTATACGAAAATCTACGAAAACTCCTGAATTGTTTTCCTCGGTAAATGTGTTTTATAGTTTACAACAGGGAAAGCAACGATCAAATTAAATATTATTGCTGGCAAATTAGTTGATATTCAGAAACATTTACCGATAAAATAATCCAGTTGATGTTTTTGACAACTTCTGGAAAAGATGATGAAGCACGCGTCTATTTATCTCGAAAAAAAATCAAATATAAAGTGTAGTCGAATGGTCCCACTGCGTTCTCCGGCAAACAGAAAAAACGCTCCGCCCATTGCTTCAAAATTCGAATAATTCGATATATGATCAGCTGCGCCCATTCTGCGGTTATAGTTGTATAGCGATGGTCAGCCCGTGATCTTGAAGGGGCGTGGGTGAGGAGGCGAGTAGAAGTGTGCAACCCGAGCTAGAAGATA
Source organism: Echinarachnius parma (assembly GCA_037951105.1). Taxonomy (NCBI): domain Eukaryota; kingdom Metazoa; phylum Echinodermata; class Echinoidea; order Clypeasteroida; family Echinarachniidae; genus Echinarachnius; species Echinarachnius parma. The sequence goes on along the minus strand of JBAMJV010008037.1, from coordinate 1,239 downwards.
TTCAAATCTAGACTGTGTCAATGTCTTGGGGGTGATATTATGTAACGTGATCTATAACAAAAGACATAAGTGCATCAATTACCGACTGACCGACTGACCAATCGATAAGTCAATGTTTGCCTTGGAGAGGAATATAGATTAAACTTTTAAGGTATCACTTCTTCTGCTAATGCTTTTTGTAAATAGGGCGTTTCAAGAAAAGAAATACTTTTGATATCTTGAATTGCAAATTTCTCAATTTTCAATTTTGAAACAGAACTTTAATGATGCGGAATTGTTTTTGGTCTAGTTTTACTGGTATACTATTACATGTAGATATAAACATTATTATGACATAAGTGGACCAATTAACAACTGACCAATATAGACTTGGTCAATGTTTGTCTATTTGGAGAGGTTTATTATGTTACATGATACATACAATTAAATCATAAGTGCAGTAATTAATAACTGACCAATCAGGAAGTCAAGGTTTGCCTCATAGATGAATTAAATTACATTATAGAGGGCTTGGTACGAACAGTCACGTTCACGTCACGTTCACGTCACGTTCAGGTTCTGTACCTTTTGTGAAACAGGTCACCCAAATCTACGAAGTGTAGGGTAACGTGACCCAACAATTTGTTGACCTGCTATATGCAATCTACGAAAGCTCACGTAAATTGCCGCTGGCGTTTTAAACAATAACGTAAATTGTCATTGAGAAGAGGACTAATGGCAAAATAGCTGGTTCAGGCCGAAGATGAATGAAACAAAATGTACCATTCATAGGCGTACCCATGGGGGCGGGTAGGGGGGGGGGGGGGTCACCCTCCCCTGTACCCCAAAAATACTGTTTTGGCTGTTTTTAATTGACTCCAAATATCTACAGCTAACCCCGCCCCCCCCCCCCCCCCCCCCCCGCTCAAAGAAATTTGGCTGACGAAATAACCCCCTCTCCTTCCCCTTTGAAAAAAAAAACATGTGTGCGGCCACTGCTACCATTACTCAGTGTACTAATGATGCAGCTAATGCTAGTGAAACTAATACAATGAAATGTACAAATATATAATGTACAATAAAATATAAAATTATATAATAAAGTATCGTGTATGGTGTTAGGAAAAGCGCATACACTTATCAAAGGATGATAATGACACAGCTAGACAAATGCATGCACACCCAGACACAATGGTATAGGTTATACCCTCCCATACACGCAAATTATACGTACACAAAAAACAAACATGTAATAAAAAC
>JBAMJV010008036.1:0-29884 GCA_037951105.1 Echinarachnius parma | reverse complement strand
TTCTGAATGATAGTGGTTTGTAGGCTTATCAGATGATTTTTTTTTTTGGACAATATATTCTAGTACACAGGATATGTGGAAATGTAACGTGAGTGACGAAAAAGTAAAATTTTCTCTCTATTTCTTTTGTTTAATGAGAGTAAATGGGGCTAAACTAAATTTTCCTCCTACTACCAGGCCTAGAGGTCCTCCAAAAATTATAAGGTTCATATTGACTGGGAACATCATGTAGCATCACTGTGAAAAATGTAACGTGAGTGATGATGTAACGTGAGTGACGATATTGCCAGTGCAAATTCTTACTGCTGGTTACCAAAAGTAACATTTTTTGATGAAAAATCATACCCAAAAGTAGTGAATTCCTCTAAAGATCCTTAATTTAGGCTTTTAAAACGATTGTTTGAAAAAAAAAAAAAATTTGAATGTAATGTCACAGAACCCCATTGCTATAACACTGTAACGTGAGTGACGATATATAGCCTTGTGTACATTAATATTGCTATTTATCCAAAAATACAAATTTGGCCAAATAATTATAGCAGAAAGTTGTGAATGCCTCTAAATATCATAAATTTAGGCTTTTAACACAATTCTTTGCAAAAGCATTGAATTTGCATGTAATGTCAAAAAACCCATGTTATAGCTATGGCATTTTCATTTTGTAACGTGAGTGACGGTCCATTTTTTGTTTACTGTCCGTTCTTTAAAAAATGCATGATAGAGGCTAACTTTAAACAGTATCAATATGATCTCGGGAAGTAATAGCAAGTTGCATCAACATAATTTGCTCTGAAGTGTTATAGTTTTAGCTTGCGTTTCATGCAAAGTTCATTGAAAATTTACAGGGGCAAAACGCGTAACGTGAGTGACGCTCATTAAAACCTCCTCTAAAAAAATAACAAACAACGTGTTGAGTCATTTACTACCCTTTGCATGCGTTTGCCCTAGTGGTATGTCATGAAAAAATTGAGGTGACAGCTTCTTTTTAAAAAGAAATGGAGTGTGAAACATGTTGTGATTTTGGAGCAAATGTAACGTGAGTGACGTGGAATGACCATCTTGTGAGGATCTCGACCATTATGCCAGTCATGTTCACTTTATTACTTCTATTTTGCCTTCCCTATCATGCTCTGCACGAAGTTATACTAAATTGTCCCACTTTCCAAAATGATATAATAATGTATCTCGATCCCCTGCTAATAGACCGCTTCTGTAATGTATGTAAATAATATGCGTATGACGTCAGACTCCCCGTTGGCAGGCTTAACAATAGTAACTAGGTCCGGCAATATTATTTGCATACATTACAGAAGCGGTCTATTTCTTCTCCTCCTCTCTATTTTCTAACTAACGACTAAGTAAAAGGCCCTTCTTTGGTTTTCAATGGTATTTATGTTTTTCATTCCTTACATACAAACAATAACACAGTAATCAGTAAAATAAATAATCTAAGTTATCACAAAATAATTAACAATACATCAGTATGAATAAAGAAAGCATTATATGAAAAAAGGGAAAATATAAGGGGACAAATCATTGCCCCCCCCCCACCCCCCTTCCCCCATAGACAAACCACATACAAGCACTTACATACACACAGACACACGTGTGCACAAACACCCACACATACATCCACAGGTAACATGCCAAAACCCGAATACATATACTATCTTGTGAGGATCTCGACCATTATGCCAGTCATGTTCACTTTATTGCTTCTATTTCGCCTTCCCTATCATGCTCTGCACGAAGCTATACTAAATTGTCCCACTTTCTACCAAGATATAATAATGTATCTCGATCCCCTGCTAATAGACCGCTTCAGTAATGTATGCAAATAATATGCGTATGCGTCAGACTCCCCGTTGGCAAGCTTAACAATAGTAACTAGGTCCGGCAATATTATTTGCATACATTACAGAAGCGGTCTATTTCTTCTCCTCCTCTCTATTTTCTAGTAATCTTTTCTTAATTTCCAAAGGAGTTGGGGGTTTATTTGTATTTTTACTATAAATAAATATCATATATTTTATCAAAATTATGATATGATTTAATAACTGTTCCTTTTCAATGTTAAACTCAACCGTTGACTATTCCTACATGGATACCTTTCCAATCTATATTTTTAATCTCTAATCAATTTAATAAATTCCCACACTCTTCCCAGATTGGTTTTACTTTATCACAAAGACAAAATAAATGCTCATAAGTTTCTTCATACCTACCACAAAAAGAACATAAATTACTAATAACCATTTAAAATGTATATAAATGTAACTTAGTACATATAATATTATAAAGCAATTTCAATTTAAAATCTCTAAGCTTACTATTCAAAGTGCATTTTCTAAGTCTTACAAATATTAATTGTATATATTCCCATTATGAAAACGACTTGCAGAGAAACATGCGAATTAGTGATTGAGCTTTACATTATCGATTCTAATATATACGTTCTACAAAAGCTTGCTTATCATCAATGAAAATAATAATTCGATTACAGGGATAACGTGTTCTCCTGCACTCGCAAACCCGAGTAACGGATCTGTGTCTTGCACGGACACCATCAACTACAACAGTGTCTGCACCTATACCTGTGATACGGGGTGCATCCTGACTTCGGGTAGCAGTGAGCGCAACTGTACATCGTCTGGCTGGTCCGGCTCACAGGCAGTTTGTCAGGGTAAGTAACTGCCAAGAGTTCGGTTTTTTGCCACACTCGCATCCAATATTCACCAATGAATGTATAGTTAAAGGAACTAAAGAATACAACGTATTTTGGCACTTCTTCCATAGTTGATGACTTGTAAACTAGGTCTGCAGAAAAAAAATCTCCATGAAAATAAACACCGTAGTGATTTTAGGCTAATTTTCTGATGCCGAATCTCACTTAGCAGCCAGTTTAGGCCCCGCCCACATTTAGGGTCCAAAATAGCAGTGTGATTGACGTGTGATTGACAATTCATCGGCTTACGTCATCTATATAATTTAGAGGCGTCGTGTACAGAGCCTATGGGGCGAAGTTCTGTAAATAACGTCACACCAATTTCGGCGATTTAAAAGGGGCGTTCCCAGGACAATTAAATATTTACTAAGTAATTACCCCAAAATTGATTGATTTCATGGGAAATGACTGCCAAATTTACTCATAGAGACCCTAATTATGAAGATTAGGCCATCTAGATGCAGCTGTAGTTCATTTAAAGGGATAGTACAGTTTTGGTCAAACTGAATTTTAGTAACCAAAACCCACACCATAACATTTTAAACTAATTGATATAACTCCACCATGTTCGAAAGGTATACAAATTACTAACGACTAAGGAAAAGGCCTTTTTTGGTTTTCAATGGTATTTATTTTCTTCATTCCTTACATACAAAAAACGACTTGCAGAGAAACATGCGAATTAGTGATTGAACTTTACATTATCGATTCTAATATATACGTTCTACAAATAAGCTTGCTTATCATCAATGAATATAATAATTCGATTACAGGTATAACGTGTTCTCCTGCACTCGCAAACCCTAGTAACGGATATGTATCTTGCACGGACATCATCAACTACAACAGTGTCTGCACCTACACCTGTGATACGGGGTGCATCCTGACTTCGGGTAGCAGTGAGCGCAACTGTACATCGTCTGGCTGGTCCGGCTCACAGGCAGTTTGTCAGGGTAAGTAACTGTCAAGAGTTCGGTTTTTTGCCACACTCGCATCCAATATTTACCAATGAATGTATAGTTAAAGGAACTAACGAATACAACGTATGTTGGCACTTCTTCCATAGTTGATGACTTGTAAACTAGGTCTGCAGAAAAAAAAAATCCATGAAAATAAACACCGTAGTGATTTTAGGCTAATTTTCTGTACCCGAATCTCACTTAGCAGCCAGTTTAGGCCCCGCCCACATGTAGGGTCCAAAATAGCAGTGTGATTGACATGTGATTGACAATTCATCGGCTTACGTCATCTACAGAATTTAGAGGCGTCGTGTACAGAACCTATGGGGCGAAGTTCTGTAAATGACGTCACACCAATTTTGGCGATTTAAAAGTTGCGTTCCCAGGACAATTAGATATTTACTAAGTAATTACCCCAAAATTTATTGATTTCATGGGAAATGACTGCCAAATTTACTCATAGAGATTCTTATTGTGAAGATTCGGCCATCTAGATGCTGTAGTTCATTTAAAGGGATAGTACAGTTTTGGTCAAACTGAATTTTAGTAACCAAAACCCACACCATAACATTTTAAACTAATTGATATAACTCCACCATGTTCGAAAGGTATACAAATTACTAACGACTAAGTAAAAGGCCTTTTTTGGTTTTCAATGGTATTTATTTTCTTCATTCCTTACATACGAAAAAAGACTTGCAGAGAAACATGCGAATTAGTAATTGAACTTTACATTATCGATTCTAATATATACGTTCTACAAATAAGCTTGCTTATCATCAATGAAAATAATAATTCTATTACAGGGATAACGTGTTCTCCTGCACTCGCAAACCCGAGTAACGGATATGTGTCTTGCACGGACATCATCAACTACAACAGTGTCTGCACCTATACCTGTGATACGGGGTGCATCCTGACTTCGGGTAGCAGTGAGCGCAACTGTACATCGTCTGGCTGGTCCGGCTCACAGGCAGTTTGTCAGGGTAAGTAACTGCCAAGAGTTCGGTTTTTTGCCACACTCGCATCCAATATTTACCAATGAATGTATAGTTAAAGGAACTAAAGAATACAACGTATTTTGGCACTTCTTCCATAGTTGATGACTTGTAAACTAGGTCTGCAGAAAAAAAAAATCCATGAAAATAAACACCGTAGTTATTTTAGGCTAATTTTCTGTACCCGAATCTCACTTAGCAGCCAGTTTAGGCCCCGCCCACATTTAGGGTCCAAAATAGCAGTGTGATTGACATGTGATTGACAATTCATTGGCTTACGTCATCTACAGAATTTAGTGGCGTTGTGTACAAAGACTATGGGGCGAAGTTCTGTAGATGACGTCACACCAATTTTAGCGATTTAAAAGGGGCGTTCCCAGGACAATTAGATATTTACTAATTACCCCAACATTTATTGCATTTCATGGGAAATGACTGCCAAATTCTTTTTCTTGATAGAAAATTACTCTAGAGAGCCTAATCGTGAAGATTAGGCCATCTACACGCTGTAGATCATTTAACCCTAAAAAGACTGGGCTATTTTGAACCTTTAAAAAAATAGGGGGGGGGGGGCTAAAAGGGCCCTCCCCCCCTAAGATCTCGGCAACCCAAACTCTGATCGACTCCAAATTTGGCATCGTGATAGATGTCCTTGAGGTCTACAATATTGCGAAGTAAATGGTTTATTTTTAGTTTTACTATTAATAAACATCATATATTTTATCAAAATTATGATATGATTTAATAACTGTTTCTATCTTATGTTTAACATAACTATTCCTACATGGATACCTTTCCAATCTATATTTTTAATCTCTAATAAATTAAATAAATTCCCACACTCTTCTCAGATTGGTTTTACTTTCTCTTAAAGACAAAATAAATGCTCATAAGTTTCTTTAAATTGACCACAAAAAGAACATAAATTACTAATAGCCATTTTGAATGTATATAAATGTAATTTAGTTTATGTAATATAATAAAGCATTTTAAATTGAAATTATCTAAGCTTACTATTCAAAGTGCATTTTCTAAGTCTTAAAAATATTCATTGTATATCTTTCCCATTAATATTATAAATCTGTTCTAAATTTCGTTCTGCATATGATTTTCTACTCTCTTATTTTTAAAAAAATGCATACATAATTGTTGAGGTTATTTGATCTAATAAATATACCTTTTCAAAAATCAAAAAATCCTATATCTAATTCCCTATCTATATTTGAGTTGGTATTTTTTATTTTAAAATTGTTTCCATGAAGGGGGGATGCTTAGAAATGTACGTTGTATTTTAATAATTTCTGATGTATTTGATCCCTTTCTTTTAAATTCCTCATTTGATTATATTTTGCCTTCCCCAATCAACAATTGATGCAACTTATATACATTTTTATTACATAGTTGTTCATCGAAAGAAACATGACCAATATAAACATAATCTATTATTATAAATAATCTCATTCCTTTTAGAAGTGTTTTTTTTTTAACAAAAACATTTTTGTGGCGATCCAAACGTCCAACATTTCTCTATACAATGCTGGTAATTCTAATTTTGATATACTTATAGTTGCATTATAATAAAATATCATAGATCCTCCAACATCTTTAGTTAAATAACTAAAATACTGTTTCCATCCCATTTGTGCATCCCCCGTTAAAAGTCGCTTTGTCTAAGTCTACCTCTACAATAATCCAAGAACATAACATTTCGTTTCATGTTATCTTTTCCATTCCACAAAAAGTCAAAAACCTAATTCTATCGAATTCTTGAAATACCAAATTCGGTACTGGTGTCAGTGCCGATACATATATCAATTTTGATAAAATAAACGTTTTTATCAATTTAATTTTCCCCATTAAAGTTAAGTCTCTTTGTTTCCACCATGACAGCAACTTTTTTATTCTACTCAAAATTTCCTTATAATGTGTCCTTTCCTAAACTTCAACATCTAAAGAAAAGTATATACCCACAACTTATTAACAATTTATACTATTTTACCAAATTGAAGAACATTGCTTTCATTTTGAGAAGGGCCTAACAATAATATAAAAGTTTTATCTTTATTAATTTTCAATCCAGAATTTCTAGCAAAACATTCAAACAGTTTCTCAACCTTTTAAAATGATGTTTAATCCCTAATAAAGAGAGTCATATCGTCTGCATAAAGAATTTGCTTTGCTTGTACATTATTAAAAATAAATCCTTGAATTTCAGGGTCTTTATATATATTGAACGAGCTAAACACAAAGTATAAACAAATATGGAGACAGGTTAATATCAAAGTATCCAGTAGATGCGCCCCCATTAAAAACATAACTTTGAGCATTATTATACATATAGTCTCCACCCATCTACAAAATGACGGTCCGAAATCAAATGAAATCAAAACCTTCTGTAAAAAAAGTATTTGAAACTGAATCAAAAGCCTTTTCTAAATCAATTATCATCATATATCCAGGTATGTTATTGAATGATGTATAATGAATTATATCATCTATCATTCTTATCGCTTAACCTATGATCGACAGAAATTATTTCATTTAAATCTTTATTAATCCTTATCAAAAGCACTTTAGTCAAATTGTATAATCTACGTTCAATAAAGATATTGGTCTATAATTGTTTATATATATAAAGGATATTTTCCTTCTCTATGAATCAAACTAATTACCGCCTGCTTTTGCGATGAAGAAAGTTCCTTCTTTCCAAAATCTAAATTTAAAGAGTCCACTACTAAATTTCCTATTAGTGGCCAAAAAAGTATATTAAATTCAACACTTAATCCATCATTCCCCGGAGGTTTATCAGATGCCATTTCTTTCATAGCTGCAATACATTCTCCGTTTGTTATTTTATCTTCACATAATGCACACAAATCTGGACTTAATTTTGGCAAGTCCTGAAAAAATAATCAAACAAATAAAATTCCTATTCCGATTGATCATAGAGCTTACTATAAAATGTATATATTTCTTTCAAAATGTTATTCTTATCAAAACTGATATCTTCATCTATAAAGAGTTTACTAATTAATGTTTTCTTTTTATTAGACTTCATTAATTGTGTAAAATAGCTAGTGTCTCTTTCTCCACATTCATGTGATGCTCTAGAACAAATTGTAATACCTTCATTTATATAATTATAACAATCCTGTAAATGTTTTTTTTTTTTTTTTCGTTCTAGGTTATCATCCTTTCCCTGGTCTATTCCATTCAATAATTTATTTTCCAACTTTAAAATATCCTCTCCCAAATTTCGAATTCTTTGTTTTCGTTGTTTCGACTTTTCCTTTGAATATTTTCTACTAATATTTATAATTTTCTTTTTCAAAAAATCCCATAAAACTCTTTTATCTTCTATTTCTATTCGAAATTCTTCTTTTAATTTCATAATTTCCTCTTTAATACAATTAAAATATTCATAATCTTGACATAAACTGTTATTCAATTTGCAATAAGATCCCTGGAATTTAAATGAATAATTTAACTTATCATAAAATTGCAATTGAATGGCTGAATGATCCGGAGCCGTAGAAGGTATAATATCACACTTTAATACTACATGTTCTATCTGCTTGGAAGCAAACCAATAATCGACTTTGCATAAATGGATTTACTTGCCTATACGTTAACTGTTTCTTCAATCCATTCTTTACCCTCCAAACATCAATTAATTCAAATCTATCTAAAAATTGTTCAAATAAAATATTAAATCGAGACTGAACATTGTGTTTGCTACTTCCAAAATAATCTAAATCTTTATTCAAGATAATATTAAAATCTCCCCCAATAATTATTACATTATTTTCTATAATGATTTCTTTTACTTTTTTTTTTTAAATTAACATACACAAAAACAAAAAAACGGCGAATCGCAACGATTTGACATTCGTCGAGAAAATCGCTTAGGTCGTGTTGCGTCGTGTTACATCGTATCGGTTCTTCCCCCAAAACCGTCGCGCATCGTGAAGAATATCGCGAAAATCGCCGTCTTCAACTGTTCAAAACAATCGCCACGTCACGACGATTTTCACCAAAAACCATTGTATTTACCGTTGCATATTCGTGTCAAGTCGTTCCACATCGTTGCAATTCGTTGCGAGTCGTATCGCTTCGTTTCTCTATCGTGAAGATCGCCGCTGTCCGTTTTTTAACTGACCATGGGCGTAGAGACTTACGTAATACCTATTCATCACGAGGGGGGAGGGGTGAATTAATAGATCATCCCCCTGTTGAAAGGTATCAATGACAGATCTACGCCCGTGGAACTGACTCAAACTCAAAGTCCGATTGTTCATATGGTGCACTGCCCTATTCCATAAAAAGAATGAAAGGAAATCGTCGCGACATGGCGATAGTTTTGAACAGTCCCAAAACATTCGTTGTGCTAACACGATTCATGGCGTTCTTCGCGATGCGCAACGGTTCGCAGAACGAATTACAACGACTCGCAAGCGATTTTCTCCACGAACGATAATTCGTTGTGAGTCGCCGCAAAAATCGCCACTATGGGACCACAACTTTTTTTCTGCCACGATTTTTCTACCGCAATGGTTAAAGACAAAAGAAGGACGAGCTGACTCGTCGAACAACGACGAAGAACGAATATTCGTCTTGAGTCGCCGTACAATTCTTCCCAATTCGTTGTTAAATCGTGGCTAAATCGAGTCGATTCGTTCTAGTAAATCGTTGCGAGTCGTTGCTAGTCGTGAAAATCGTCAGTATGGGACTGGGCCTTTACTGGCAAATAAACGTTAGCCATTATCAAATTCATCCCCTGAATATTACATTCCATTATAACATATCTACCATGATTATCTGAAATAACATTTAACACCTGAGTTTATTTTTATTTTTTATTTCTTCAACATTATATTTGACCATTATGGTAAGGCAACACACTAAATACAAGTTTAAGTGTACATAATATTATAAGTAACATTCACGTTACTTGTGGGGGGGGGGGGGGGGGGGGTTGGTCATTTTGTTTCATGGTCTTGGGCTGTTCTTTGAATCATATGGACTTGGGCTGTTCTTTGAATCATAATAATACAGAGTTGACTATACTAATAATACCTGAGAGAGTATTTTCAGCTTTTAATCAATGACTTACAAGTCTGTGGTTGCATACTACAACACATTTCCACCCCAACCCCTTCAACCAACCCAAGTCCCTCATCACCTAGTATGTGTGTGTATGGGATTGTGTGTGCATGTGTGTGTGTGTGTGTGTGTGCGTACATAATAAATGCGTGTGCATACACACACATACGCACACACAGACACGCACACCCACACACACATACACACGAACGCACGAGCACAAACACACATACAAACACTAACAAACACACACAAACAAACACACACACACACACACACACACACACACGCACACACACACACACACACACACACACACACCCACAGACAGACACACACACACACATACCCACCCGCACACATACATCGTTCGTCAAAAACATACATATTGATATGTTCGGGTTACGTGAACATGGTGAAGACGGCGTACGAGTTTTCTGACGAACGACGATTCGTGGATAAACGTGTGCTCAGATTTGGCCTGACAACGTGAGAAAACCATACGAATGCACGAATCGCTGAAATGACGTAATTTCTTTGCCGTCGTCTTTGTATTGTATTTCTATCAAAATTGTATTTACACGTGACCTCTGGGCCTTTTACTAATTGTGTAGCATTTTGTAAAGAGCGTTATTTTGTAATAACATAATTATTGCCGTCGTAATCAAATAGTTTACACAGTAATTAATGTAACCATTTGCCTCACCGATACAGATGCCCTCCTTCACTGCCCTACGAACTGGACACTGGGCTACCGGAAGTGCTACTTCTTCACCAGGCAGGTGATGGACTGGCAGGAGGCCAAGGACTACTGCGAAGACTTTACCGAGGTTTGTTAATCCTTATTTTGCATGTTGGGTTCAATCGACAAAGATACTCTACTGCACTGTCCGATAAACTGGACCCTGGGCCCTGAGCCACCGGAAGTGAAATATTTGCACAGGGCTGGTGATAGATGACCTGGTACGAAGCCAATTGCAAGGACTTCTGCGCCAACCTGACCGAGATCGCATCTATACTATTGAATCGCAGTAGGTTGTGTATACATCGATCGACATTCCCAAAGGTCGTGTCGTGGTTATGACCTTCGTCTTTCAATACGAATGTCGTGGGTTCGATTCCCACCATGGCACGTGTGTCATTTAGCGGGAAAACTTTATCCACATTCGACGCTCTCAAACCAGGCCGATTTAATGGGTAATAGGAAGAACTGTATTCACTGAAGTGATTGAACGCCCCATCGTGGCACTTCGGCTAAAGCCAAGTTAAAGGTTAAATGATTCATGCGCTTTAAACAAATTGATAGTCTGACAACTTTCAAGATGGACTAAACACTCGGCCTGGTACATGACAGGCCTGTAGCCTCCACATTTAGAAAGGTATAATTATAAGTCTCGGCCAGCGATATCGGTTTCGGGGCAACATCCCCCTCCCCCTCCCCTTCCCTTTGTTTACACAATTAAACCAGTGGTCTTGGTCTCGGACACATACCGTAGGCCACGATCACCTCCGATCCTCCCCACCCCACCACACCCCGCCCTGCTTACACAACTTAACCAGTGGTCTTGGTCTCGGGCCACGATGTAATTTACGCACCCCCCCCCCCCCCCCCCCCCCCAACCCTTAAAAGGGAACAACAGGCAAAGAGCAACACATAATTATATGTTTTGGTAACGTGTTGTGATATCAAATAGATACCCAACATTTTGCAAAGAGTTGTGTAATTCATAAACAAAGCAATTCATTACCACCACTACCGGAACCACTATTATTTTGTGGTTTCTTATGGGCCAAACATTTGCGATCGCGTCAGTGCTATTCACGCGTACGTTTGGAGACAATAGAATCCCTGACGATTCGTTCGCTCTGTACAAAGAAGTCTTCATACTTGCAGACCCATGAACGCATGCTATAGAATGGTGATGCGTTTTCCAAATATATATTTTTTCTGGCAACAAATTTTCGTGAACTTGTTGATGGAATAGACCTAAATATTAATTATATTACCTTTCATTTATAAGAATTTTTTTTTTGGTGGTACCCTTTAAAAAAAAGGTACGAGTCTACATGACGTATTTAATGTCAAATGTGCTTCTTTTGTAGACATACATCATACCAACTGTCATTAATTAGGTGCGGTTCGTTATTCCAAATGTTCGTTACTCCGAACACAAACATTTCGTATACCTGAGGGTTCGTTTATTCGAAAATTAAATAGGGTTCTTCAATCCAAACATTTGTTGCATTAATCCGAAGGCTCGTTATTCCGAAGGTTCGCTATCCCGAAGGTTCGTTAATCCGAAAATGAAATGGGGTCCGTTAATCCAAAAAGATACGGGGTTCGTACTTTTTGATAAACGAACATCATTTCATTTTCGGATATACAAACCTCCTTTCATTTTCGGATCAACGAACCTCATTTTATTTTCGAATTTACGAACCTTCGGAATATCGAACCCGATTTAATTTTTGGAGAAACGAACCTTCAGAATAACCGTTCCTTCGAAATAACGAACCTTAGAAATAACCGTACCTTCGGAATAACGAACCTTCGGAATAACCGTACCTTCGGATTAACGAACCTTCGGAATATCGAACCTGATTTCATTTTCGGAGAAACGAACCTTCGGAATAACCGTACCTTCGGAATATCGAACCTTAGGAATAACCGTACCTTCAGATTAACGAACCTTCGGAATATCGAACCCGATTTCATTTTCGGAGAAACGAACCTTCGGAATAACCGTACCTTCGGAATAACTAGCTGTAACCAAAACATTCGGGGGACCCAACCATGAAAAGGGTTGTTTAAAAAAAATAACAAGTATTGCCAACAAGGCTTGGTACGACCAGTTACACGTTCAGATATCCATATATCGTCGGATGAGTGTAAGAAGGTCGTTACGTCTATTTTTGGCTGAATTGCGTTATGCATACTTTTGTGTTTGTCGAAACCACTTCTGCGTGATGTGTAATATTCAGAAAGTTGGAACCTTGAATTTTAGGAATATTCATGAAATATCTACATATATATAAATTTGGACTTCATTATTTGGTTTCTACATTGCTTTCAAACTTCAAACATGATCATCTCCGTAGAACGAAAAAAAAAGTAACTGAGCGCCCATCGCAGGCGATATCTGCATTGATTATGGCGCTGCAAAGAAATGCTATGCTCTCAGTTTACCATCAACTATGATTCGAATGCTGATTTATTTACGGCGATCGCAAATCGCGCGAATACGTTTGCTCCTCTCATCAATTTGAATGACACGATTGTGAGTTTGACTGGAGCAACCTATATGTAATACTTACCTTGCTGTTCTTCTTTATTTCTGTCCATAAAGGTTTGGTATGGTAACGCGCTCAGATACCCTTCTCTCCTGTACTTAGATGACGAGGATGAAAGTGAGATCTTTCATAATCTTGTTCCAGGGGTTACCACGGTTACCGACTATTGGTTGGACTGCAACGATCTGAAGAAAGAAGGCGTATGGACATGCGCAAGGGATAGAGCTGGCACCCCCGGTGATTTCCGAAGTAAGATCGCTTGTATTTCATTAGGCTGTTTTTTATTAGGCTGTAAGTAACCATTTTCATAATAAAGACAAGTTGTACGTAAAGCTAATTGGGAAAATAACCCGTTTGCAACTATCTACTGGTTTAATTGCAACAACACCAAAGGACGAGGGCATGTGGACATGCGAAAGGGATATAGATGGCACCCCCAGTTATTGTACTTAGAGTATATTCTCGCAATTACTCCGAAACGCGATATTCTTGCACCGCGTCGTTTTGGGAAATTTTTTCTTAAGAGTCTTACGCATCTTTTGATATCAAATTTGAGGGCGTCTGACTAGACGGTCCAGGGCCCCGTTGCAGAAAGAGATACAATCGATTGTAAGTTACAATTGATCGTATGTCAGAAACTTAACGCGTTTCAACCAATAAGATTTGCGCATCTAGAACACGTGATCTGACTTAAATTAATTGCAACTTACACTCGATTTTCTGCAACGGGGCCCTGGTGTCACATGTCATCTTAAAGGGACTTAGTAACATTGTCCAAATCCTCAAAATCCAATTGGAATTCACGCGGTTCCCTCATACCTTGTTGTATTCGAATTAACAATAAAAGCATGGGACAGGTTTCTGTTTTTTTAATTTCTCTTTCGTTAAAAATATATTTTACGATTGAAGTGTTCAGATGTTAAATTATCCACTGGACCGCGAAAACCGTGTACAAACTGAGTGCAATGAGTGAATATCACTTTGCATTTTTGCTCATTACTCAGCCATATAACGTCCATTTAACTTGAAATGTTCACCCAACACCCAGTGGACATATCAGATAACAACAATATACATTGTATCAACCATTCATCACTTTTTGCACATGTCAACAAAGTTACTAGATCCCTTTTAGGTCACATGTCTTACTAAAACAAAAGACAACAATAACAAATTTACACATTTGCATAATTTATTATCTGTAATTTGCATGTCATTGATGTTATTTAATAATGTTATTTTAATGATGGATTCTTGTAGAATACAACGGAAAGTATGCGCATGCAATATTTGGTCGTGATCTGGCGCGTAATAGCCGAGATCTCAGTTGGGGGGGGGGGGGGGGGGGGTGGTGGGGGTTAGCTCCCATCCCCTTCAATTTAGGGTTAAAGGGATAGTTAAGTCTTGGTATAGAGGTCGCTTCATGATATAATATGACAGAATGTGGGGTCCCACAATAATTTAATAATTTTGAACCAGCCGTTGAAAAAAAAACAATGCTTACACTTTTCAAAAATCTACAAACAATATTTTAAAATAGATGTTTATGATCCCTCTATTTAATCCTAAATTTAATTTGTAATGTGTGTATACCTTTCGAGCATAGTGAATAGCTATTAGTGTGTAATATAATGGTGTAGGTTTTCGTTACAAAAATTCAGTTTGACAAAAACTACACTCTCTTTACTAAACTCAGCTTTCCCTTTAACGTCATCTGAGCATGCGCTAACAAAAGCTGGTTATAAAACTAACCCTTTGTCATGTTTGTTGAGTCAGCTGCTATGTCGGCGGTTAGTTAACTCGCTTTTGTTAGCCATGTTCAGATGACGTGCGGCAAACATGGCAGCCTCTAGTGGTCAGTCAAACCAGATCTTATTGGTCGAAAAACATTGATTATTTCAATTGTAGTGATACCCCAAGAGGAAATAATTATACGACTAGAATTTTCATGATTATGCACTACCATGCAGTAACAGTTGGCGAACATTCCAGCGATTGGCTTCCTTTTAATTCAGTCTTTATTCTTTGTAATCTATTTCAGAATGGCGCGAAACACAGCCAAACAACGCTGGAGGAGTCGAAGACTGCGGGCACATCTGGAGTAGCCGTGCTCCAAGAATGTGGAATGATCGAGAATGCACCCTCCCTGGATCGTATCCAAACATAACACCACAGGTGGTATGCCGAATCACCGGGGACTGAAGTTAGCGAACAGTGAAGTTGATACGTACTTGTCAAATCGAATGACCATGCTCATAATTTGGCGTGTTTTTCTTTTGGCGAGGCTAGCTCACTTTGATTGAAATAATCTAACATTCGAATTGTATGCACTTTTTTCAAACCACTATCACGAATATACCACAAGCGGTGTGCCAATCACCGTGGACTAAAGTTAGCGAACAATGAAATTGTTTCGTATACTAGTCAAGTCGAGTGTTCTCGCTAATAATTTGGCCGCATTTTCTTTTACGAAGCTAGCTCACTTTGGGTGTAATTATCTATGCGAATTGTCTGCACTTTTTCAAACCATTACCCCGCAAGTGGTGTGCCGTACGTTTTCACCGTAGACTGAAGTTAGCGAGCAATTAAGTTGTTCTTGTTCTTGCCACTGAGATCATGCCCCTTGCATGCCCGGGGGGGGGGGGGGGGGTTACTCCCAAAATGACTGGCTACGCACCCGCATCCAAAGAAAGCGCGAAATGGTATCATTTTCAGCTAAACGGCGTTGTTGACCTTTTCCTTAAAAAGGGGTGATTTTGAGCACTCATAAGAAAAACTCACAAAAAGGGTACCTTTTCAGGTGCACAAGTTTTCAGCTATGGCGTCGTCGATGTTTTCCTTAAAAAGGGTTGGTTTTCATTATAAACCAGAGTTGTTGACGTTAGGATCCATTTCAGAGGTTGATGGACACGGGTGGGTAGCACTTTTGTATGAGAGTGACCCCCCCCCCCCCCCCCCCCAAACCCGAGTAGTATAAGTGCCTGTTGCTACACACTCGACACTCGTTGATGAGGCTGATTTGCAAGCGTTGTACATACGCGGATGAATTGAAGCGTTGGTGATACTTTTGTTTTATTTCGAACATTTCATTACTCAAATTGTCAATTTCAAGACAGTTTTTTGTCAAATTGTAACATAAACAGATCTGTAATGATATCTTTTTTCTCATTCATTTTACATTGTTAGTGATAAAAGCATATTTATTTGGTTGTTTGTGGGGTTTTTTCCGAAAATGTTATGAATATTTATAATGGTATTTAATTTTTCTGTTGTCTCAATGTAGGAACTTTCATTTTCCCTGGCGATGATTGTGCTAGGATTGAAAGCTAGGCTTTATACGACTCTCAATATTTTTAATCGGTATGAAAGTATCCTATGTTAAATTGTATTGCTGTATGTAAAATATTGAATAATTCGCATAAAGTAAAAGTATTGATTATGAAAGTGTAAACATAATTTCAAATTTGATTTGCTTATAAGTTTGTGTTTCTAATAGGAGTTTCACAACTTCTTAAAAACATTGTAGTTGTTTGGAAATTGATATAATCATACCCATATCATTATGTATATATTTGTTTGATTGATTTTGTGTATTAAATATATATTTATGTATCGTTAGCATTTGTACTGTATTATGCCCATAGAGACTCGAGCTTGGTGTTATATGCGCATGATTTGTTATTATAAGTATTATTCTATAATAATATGTAACGAAGCAAAATGTATAAAAGGACAAAGAGTACTTAAACTATACAGGCATGTACTTTATATTTGACTTTATATAGCAGAATCATATCGTGAATATGTTTTTTTTTTTGGTGTGGCATAATCATGATAATGGTCTGGTTGGCTCTTTTCAGAAGAAAACATGAGGTATATAACCCCAAGTAATGATATAGCAACTAAAATTTGATGTTATGATATGATAATTCAAGAACATCCTTAAATAAAGAAAGAGAATGCAGTTTATTGATATGTTAGTATCCCCATGTTTTGTGTTAGTTTTTACTACACATACGTGAGATTATGAGATATGACCATTCCATCTTAAAGTTTCCCCTATTGTTAGACCAAAAACCTATAACTTAAACCTATTAACATGTTGCATACAACTATTGTATAAAATAGGGGCAAATTATTTAAACAAATTAAATTTCAGTAATTATGAAATATCGTAAATTTCGTTTAGTCAATGTTACATTCTTGTATTTTTAAGTTGTAACTGTACAATCAGACTAGATACATATAGTATTATCTGCAAATAGTTTATAATTTCAGTTGTAATTGAAAAAAAGAAAGAAATAGATGTCGCATATTTGCACCACACAATGAACAAACAATTTTCATATCCCTGGCACTCAGAGTTGAAATTTATCCTTGGGGCACTAGTGTTATACTACTGATTTGTTTTTAGAATTATTTCCATATAAAAGTGTTAAAGGGGTAGTTTAGTTTTGGTAAGGCTGAACTTTAGTAGCCAAAACCTGCACAGTAACATTATAAACTAATAGTTATTACTCCACCATGCTCGAAAGGTATACAAAATTACAAACGACTTAGTAAAAAGCCTGTTATCATTCAAAAAGAGCCATTAAAACACAAGAGGGCGCTTTTTAAAAAGGCATTGGTTTCAACCATTTTCATACAAAATTATGCATGTGATGTTTTATTGATATAATGATTAAATAGCGAGATCATCAACAACTATTTAAAAAACGCTTTTGAATTTTTTTGAAAAAGCGCAAGCATTTTTTTATTTTTTTCTAAAAATCATCTAATTATTTGGGCCCCAAATAATTATAAGATCAGATATATTTATTGATATTTCAGCCGTTTCTGGGTCGATTTTGACCAAATAAAGTTAAAATTGCATGTTCTCTCAAATTCGACACTCAGTTTTTCATTACCTCACAACAAAATTGTGATGTGCAGCGCCCTCTCTACCAAAACTAAACTACCCCTTCAATTATGTAAATAGTACAATTGGAATGAATGCCCAAACGAATACCATCGATGCATGTAACCGCTTCAATCCCATACCGATTCAAATGTTTTAATCTAGGGGTATTAACTAAGTTAAACGCACATTTTAAGTTAGACATCATGCTTAAATTGAAATGTTAAAGGTTGTACGTACATAACATGAAATCTCTTTGATATTGTTGATATTCACAAACATTTTAATGTTTGAAAATCTTTTCGGCAAACATAACAAAGCATCTTACGGCTATCCAGTATCCATAATAATAAGTTTAATTTAAATTAAGATTCTACTTGAAAATGTTTGAGAGAGGAATAAGAGCTCGGGCATAAAATACTTGACGTTCGCAACCAACATACATTTAACAATTTTTGTTGGAAGTTTGAAATACGTGTATTTTTTGGCTATTGAATAATTATGTTTTATTCTAAGGCTACAATTGGCTTTCTATAATTGTAAGGTCTAACTTAAAACTAAATTAAAATTATAATCATTGTGAAACACCCCCTGGTTTTTTTTAAAAATATGTCGTCCCGTTTCATTTTCTTGGTTACCCTGTATATTAAATTGCGTGTGATTATTTACTTCGTGTTATTAGATTTTGATTTTGTGTAGAATAAATTGAAAATTAATAAAGTGGTGTAGGGAAAAAAGGAAATTTGCTGTTCCAACGTGTTTTAATATTGTTTCGTGTATGTTTACCCACTTCTCGAAATTAAACATCACCAGTTGTTGGCACATACATACACACGCAATATCATAATTGTACATATAAATTATGCACACAACACACTAGTACACCAACACACACGTTTATACTCAACTAATATTGTTTCTATCGTTATAATGCATGATTGATACCAAGTCATTAGAAACTCCTTATTAGGTTCTCTTTTTAAATATACTGTATATAAATACTTCAAGTTGAGCCACTGATGCGAATTCGGGCCAATATCTTTAATCATCAGAAAATTTGTCTAAATTGTCTACATCAGAAGATTAGAGAATGCATTATCAACAAATGCGTGATTTAAAAACGACGTTTCGTCAGAAAGATCGACAACATACTCTGAGAGATAAGGTTGATCATTTAAAAATAGATACATATCAAAATGTTCATATAATCGGCCAGAACATCGGTATTATCTTTGGACGATTTGAGGACGCATTTAGTAAATGCATTACGGTAAAAATGATGCCTAATTCATCGGGGACATCGTTATAATCTTCTCAAAATTAGAGAACGCATAGAGTTTATACTCTTATTTTCAAGTCAAATTCCATGACTTTCCATGACTTTTTCAGCAAGAATTCCATGACTTTTTCATGACTTTTCTCCACGCCGCGGCGTTTCACGGAAAACAATAATTATTATGTTGGTACTATTTGTGATGAAACAGTGCAATATGTACTACCCTAAATGGTTACTTGCCGATTGGTCTACAGCCATTTGGTCTACTAGAAAACTATAAATTCGGGGGTTTCTGATTATTATTAGAGATTATAATTAGGGTTAGGGGTTTGGATTAGGGTTAGGGTTAGGTTTTGGGTTAGGGATCGTATTTGGAGTAGCCTACTGATAGGCATCGTGCTGTCTGGCAGGTTCTACAACGACAGTGTACTAACCGCGAAAGGCCGAGCTCGAGCGCCAGTTAGTATAATTATAGCTCTCTCACAGCTAGCTAGCTCGCGATCGCATAGAGAATCTCCAAGCCATATAGAACCTTGAGTAAAGGCTATATTTGGAGTTGAGGAAATTGAAGTTAAAGACATCAGGTATAGTAGACCAAATGAGTTGTAGACCAACTGAGTGTAGATCAAGCGAACATAAAGCTCCTAAATCTCTTTGTACAAGACGCACTTTTTTCCGCCGGAAAATGCCAAAGTGGGGGATGCGACTTATTTACAGGCACGGGAAATTTGGAGTACTCAAAATGCAATATCAGTGTCTGAACTAAAGCTTTGTTTTGTGAGACACACTGTAATGTCGTTGGAATACATTCGACACTGGACGAGGCTCACATAAGAGCTTACTACAAGAAAGAGCATTTATCAATATATACTGTTTCTCATATTAAAAAGTGGTTAGTGAAAAAAAGGGTAAATGCATATTTAATGAGCAGTAACACCCTGCTGCTTTTGAATATCCGAACAGTAGTATTGTTCAAATAATGCTGAAATTTCAGCTTGAACTTCCATGCAAGCCGTGACTTTCGTACTGTTTGATTAGATAGCTAGCAATACGTAACGGCCCAGTACCACATGGTGACACCCTGTGACAATGAAGAGCGCATTAAGCCCGGCGCAGACAGAGCCGACTCGACCCGATATGATCCGACCCGACCCGACCCGACCCGACTGAAAGCCAGAGTCGGACCGATTCAGTCGCGGCCCGTGCAACATGTTGAATCGGGCCCGATTGGCTTCCGATTTGCTTCCGACTTGCTACCGACGGGCAAACCGACGAACAAAGCACACAGAGGCGATCCGACTGAGAAAAAAAAAAACAGTCGGATCCGTTCGAGGCGGTTCTGTCTGTGCCGGGATTAAAGTGCAATTCCACCTTTCATTACTACTGTAGCGGAACACCCTTTTCGATTCTCTGGTACCGGCGCGACTCTGCACCACTGGCGTACCCTTCGTTGAAAAAGGACGGCGGGAAGTCCAACGATCGGTTCCTTCGGAATTTGTCAGGATGCCGTTGTCGCCGACTGTTGGACGCGCCACCGGTTCCGGCCGGGATTCTCCGAGCTCGTAATTCGTGAGTTCGTTTGGTCGCAATCTACGACCTATTTGGCTCTCTGTATTGGATGGGGATCTTGACTTATGTTGGTGTGGTCTCTGGTAATTGAATCTTGCTGAGCAACGAAGGATAACCCGTTTCCAGTCCAACGGTGACTCAGCGAGATTCAACCAATTGAATCCCGTTTCCAGTCCAACGGTGACTCAGCGAGATTCAATTAAGAATCCGGTTTCCAGTCCAACGGTGTCTCAGCGAGATTCAATTAAGAGTCTCTGTTTCCAATCCAACGGTGTCTCAGCGAGATTCAATTAAGAGTCTCTGTTTCCAATCCAACGGTGTCTCAGCGAGATTCAATTAAGAGTCTCTGTTTCCAATCCAACGGTGTCTCAGCGAGATTCAATTAAGAGTCTCTGTTTCCAATCCAACGGTGTCTCATCCACTCCGACTCCTAACGGCCCAGTAAGTTATCAGAACTAGGCCCCGTTGCAGAAAGAGATACACTCGATTGTAAGTTGCAATTAATCGTAAGTCAGATCACGTGTTCCAGATGCGCAAATCTGATTGGTTGAAACGCGTAAATTTTCTGACTTACGATCAATCGTAACTTACAATCGATTGTATCTCTTTCTGCAACGGGGCCCTAGACTTTGGAAATGCCGTAGCACTCTGCTCGTATACCATCACAAAACGATCATTTGGCAGCAGACACCCGTTCAAGCATACAACAGGGTTGTAACCTCCTTTACTCAAGGGATCAATAAAGACACCGGAAACCGTGAGGTTACCGGGCTTACATGCGAATTTATTTAGCATGCACTTCATAGGCAACATGCGTCAATTTCACGAAGCGAACGGGCTCCTTAATTGCCGTTCATACTTCAACATTTATTCTAACTTACATAATATATTTCGTGGTTACTGATTATCTTCAAGTAATCATAACTCTACCAATCCTTACCATTTCCCATGGTTAACCCGTAAAATTACTCGGTAACTAATTACTAAATCAACCCAATACTTAACCATCAGGCTCTATCATAATCATAAAAACTATAACCAATTAACTAATCCGAATGGACAACTAACACTTACTACTACAACGTTTCTACAATCGATCACAACTTATGATCGTTCAATCTATAACTCATGATCGATCTCTACTTACCCATGATCGATCACCCGATCCTAATCACAATTAATTCCCTAACAAATACTAACCATCCCTCATAAATTACTACACTGTCCCATCTTATACATAATAAATGTCCCTACTCATCCCCATAGACATCTAGTCCATAACATCTTTCCTTAATCCTAACTTAATTCTACAATGAATTAACCACAATTCTAACCATTATTTACCAATAATCGATCCCTTATGCCAATGATTATAATTACCCATCTACCATAAATTAACTAGCGAATCCAGCCATTATTCAAGGGCTGTTTCGCTACACTACTGTCAAATATGGGCGTATGCAGTTTTCGCCGTTTTCGCACGAATTATACATAATTTTGCACAAGCTTACCATAATATTAGCTTGCCCAAATATAACATGATCTTGCCCCCAAAATATCATGGTTTTGCACGAATTTTACGTGCATTTTCCCGAGCTTGGCCATTTCCAACACTCTCGAGGGGGCTGCCGACCCCTATACCCTGCCACCCCCTGCTTCATACACACACTGGTGTGTGGCGAGGCTTCCTCCGCAGCCTTATAAAAGCTCTCTCCCACTTAGAGGTTTGTCAGATGAAGCCGGTTGTTAATCGGCGAGACAACACACCTACACGAGTAGGACTTTCTGTTTGGCTGATTCAATTTAAGTTTCTAATTCGGCTGGATGAAGGATCTTACTTCTGCATTGATATTTCCTCCACGTTTAACGCTCTCTCTACCGTTGACTGCATGGTCATTCTATTCATAGTATGTGACTTGCTGGCACCATGAAGCTGATTGAGTTCATTTGTTTGCTCCTTATCACCATACCTCGTGGTAAGTATTACAATTTTTTTTTAGTTTTAAGGCAGATTTTTTTCTGCATTTATTAACAAAATCAAAACGAAATATACGAATAACATTTTCCATACATAAACATTAGAAAACAGTTAAATTAGAATAGTTATACAGTCATAATATAAATTAATGTGACAATAACTTATGTATATTTTTATACAAATAAATAAATGCAGTAGACCAACCATTATAAGCAGGGAGCTTGAGTGGATGGTGGCCTGGGAGGGGGAGGGGGGGAGCTACATGGTGTCCAAAATGCGTTGTATAACAATTATTAACTCGTCACTTAAATGCGTAATTTCAAATTATAACAGAATATATAAATACCACAAAAAAAAATAATAATAATTGCTGGTGCGGGTGCAAAACACGCGTTTTTTTACTTCTATATAATTTCGCGCCATAAAAAATTACAAATATTAAACACCAATGTACCAATGTACCAATGACAATTAATATACAAGAATACGATAATCCATAAATACATTTTTATCAAATTTCATGAACAAAATGATCAGGTTTTGATGGTGTCTAGGTAAAATATTTTAATATAAGATTTGTTTTCATACGGGCTTTGAACGAATAAAGGTATGTGCATTGTTTTATGTTTTATGGGGCAGATTATTCCAACTATCGGGTCCATGATGTCTTATAGATCTATGGACAATTAAAACTTTGGGAGTAATAAGGTGAAGGTCAGATGAATGTCGGGTGGGGTACGAATGAATATCAGTGTTATATGTGAATAAAATATTGAATGGTTTTGGAAGTATATAAGTATATATGAAAAAACTATGTAAAAACCTCTTTGGTAAATTTTTGAAAAAGTGTCGGCATTATATAGATTTTGTCCTAAATTGCTGAATAAATGTTGGACCCACATTTATTCCAATCAAATCATTTCATGATTATCGGTAAATAGAGTACAGTTTTGGTCAAACTGAATGTTAGTAACCAAAACCTTCACCATTACATTACAAACTAATAGGTATAACTCCACCATGCTCGAAAGGGATACAAAGGCGTACCCAGGGGGGGGGGGGGGTTCAAACCCCCACCCCCTTAGACAAAAAAATGACTGTTTTGGGGGTTTTGAACCCCCCCCCCCCCCCCCTTTCAAATTTGTACTGGTCTCGAGACTACATTTTAGCGGTCTCGACCGTTATTATCGATGGTCTCGGCCTGGACAAGTGCGAAGAACCTTTGTCTCGGCCACGAAAATGTCGAAAAAAACCTTGGTCTCGGCCTCGAAAATGTCGGAAATGCCCGGTCTGGGCTTCGAAAATGTTCTAATATGTATTGATATTTCAGCTCTTTCAAGAACCAATTTTGATCAAATAAAGTTGATTATGTCATTAAAATTATGTGCTCTTCAAATTGTTTTTCATTACCTCACAAAAATTACTTCTTGAAGCGCCGTCTATACCAAAACGAACTATCCATATCGATATTGTAAACTTAATTTGTATGAAAATTGGATTAAGTGCCTTTTGGAACTATGCCTTTTGGAACTCTTCATATCATGCAAAACTAACAAAGGGTTCATACAACATTTATTCATGTGATCCAATAACTATGTGCTCTGAGTAATGTGTGAAAATTCAATGTTAAATGGATGTCATAATATAAATTTGTTGTTTGTTATAATTCCGTGTTTTAGGGCTGCTCGTTCGAGGAACTCAAGACAGTTGTGAACGTAACATACAATCATATTGTTCGAGCCTGACTATGCCAAATGGGCAACGGGTTCAACTGGTTCCTAAAACGAAGGTTCCCAAAGCACTCGTCGAGGCCACCAGGAGGATATCGGCCACTCTTACTCCGATGGTCTGCTCTCTACCAGGTAAGGGAATAATGCTGGTAGGATAAGTTTTTTGCCAGACAACTCTCAACCCATGCAATTAGTCATATTTGCATCAGTCAGTATTATTGTTTCCCCTTTTCTATTTGTTTGAATTTTGAGTTCAGTTGAGTGTTGGCTTTATATACAAGTCACATTTCATGAACACTATATCATCAATAACATTTCATAACCTAGGATTACTTTCGTTTTCAAGGAGAAAAGGCGCCAAAACTTTGACAATGATACGACATTTAACAAAAAATGTAACCATGTAACTAGTCGCATGGTTTGATTATGCAAACTAAGGCGTTTCAGATGATATCTTCACATATCTTTAAAAGTAAAACAAAATTGCTTAGGATTAAAAAGTTCATAATAAATGTAGTAGTTAAAGTCCTTCTCGTGCCAATTTTGGCACATAAGGCGGCGCCTATTCATTAGCCCTATGCCACACGTCAACTAAATGTAGCGAATTCTACAGAAGGAGGCCAGTCCTCTGGTAACTCATGTGATTAAGTCTCCCTTCCCCATTATAAAAAAGCCGAGCGCCTGGCTTGAAGGCAGGAGGTACCATTTGTATGACCCGGTCTTGGTTCGAACCCGGGACCTCCCGTGCATGAGGCGGACACTCTAACCGCTAAGCCACCATGCTCAGCTTATACAGAAGACTAAATCGTATAAAAGTCCATCTCAAACAAAGTACAAAAAGTGATGCGTGGTTAATAACATGTGTTTTGGTGTGATCTAATATGTCCAGAAAGTAATGTGTGACAATTTCACGTAAAATTGGATGTTATTTGGCCGAGAAACGATCGAAAATGCAAAGTGATATTTACTTCAATACTCATTGCACTTTGTACACGGCTGAAAAAGTTCCCGTAAAAGTGTAAATTGCCCTCATATCTGTTAGAAAAATTCTCCAGTATCTTGATTATAACACCACTATTCGCCTAGTTCATGCACTAATTACATCACGACTTGACTCTGGTAACTCCCTACTATATGGACTCCCTGATACGAACCTCACGAAACTGCAACGCGTACAAAATACTGCTGATCGCCTTGTTTCTTGTGTTTCCCACTCTCATCACATTACACCAATCTTCCACAATCTACACTCTGGCTCCCTATAAACTTTCGTATCATCTACAAAATCTTTCTTATTACTTTCAAAGCCTATCATGGCCTCGCTCCTACCTACTTAATATATTAAATCCACCACTACTCTCCAACCCAAACACTGCGATCATCTACACAGTCACTCCTGGAATTAACACAACAAATTAGCTCAAAATACTATGGTGAAAGATCCTTTTCTTATGCTGCTTAACATGTTAATGGAACAAACTTCCCCTCAATATCCGCACTTCTCACAATGTTGATACTTTTAAATCGAGATTAAAAACTCATTTGTTTAAGCAAGCCTTTTTTGATAGTTAATTGTTGTTAACACATGCATATGTATACCCTAACAATTTAGTTTTGTTCATTTTGTTATTTTTCATGTAAATATTTGTAAGCGCTTAGAGGCTCTTTGCAATAATGCGCTATAGAAATATCTATTATTATAATTATTATTATTATTTCATATCCGAACACTTCAATCGTAAATATCTTTTGAACGAAATGGAAATTTGAAACTCGACACCTGTCCCATGCTTTTATTGTTGATACGAATAAAACAAGGTATGAGGGAACCGCTATAATTCCAGTTGGATTTTGAGGATTTGGACAATGTTACAAAGTCCCTTTAAAAGGACGATATACAGAAATACTATACAGAAAATATATTGCCCTTCTAGTGGCCATTTAACACTGGGGTTCACACTAGGAAACACACCGTACACTGTACTTTCCGGGAAAAAAGGGGGTGGGGTTAGTGTTAGGGTTATTATGTAAATATGGGATAGAAAAAATAGTTTAACAAAGAAGGGTGCAAAAACAAATAATGAAAGTACAGGTTTGTACGCACAAGCCTTTGAAAACGATTTAAAAACAAATTTCTCATTCAATTGATCATACCAGTTGTACCCATACATTTGTATACAATGATAAGTATAAGTCCAAGTTTGTACCCTTGCGATTAGGCAGCCATTACCATAATTACCCGAACTGCGACTGTCTGCTTTGTAATCGTGTGAAAATGGAATGGAATAGAAACAGAGGCAAACTCCTCAACTTAGATAATTGGATATTTAGCGGTCTGTCTATTTATCTGATACATTCATTTCCGCTGCTCGCATTAATTCATAAATCATTTAAAAAGATCATAATTTCAACCAACTAATTAATAAGACTCCTTACTTAGCTGCGTTTCCATTAGAGCGAATTTCCGCCGCGAACATTCGCACGGACCAAATCAGTGTTATTCATATATTATTCATATATATCATTCATATTACATGGCGAATTTTCGCAAGCGAACTTTTTAAATCGCTCCTCAGAGCAATTTGTTAAATAATTCGCTGCGAAAAAAGAAATTCGCCGCGGAAATTCGCTCTAATGGAAGCAGCTTAAAGGGTACCACCACCCAAAAATGATATTCTTATGCATGAAAGGTAACATCTTTAGTATTCTATTCCATCAATTAGTTCACAAAAATATGTTTCCAGAAAAAAATATATAATTGAAAAACGCATCACCATTCTAAAGCATGCGTTCATACGGTCTGAATTGCGAAGACTGCGTGCAGAGCGAACGTGTGCAGAGTGTGCGAATGTGTGCAGAGCGAACGAATCGCCGACGTACGCGTGAATAGCATCGGCGCACTCGCAAATGTTGGCCCGTATGGAACCAGGAAATAGTAGTGGTTCCGTAAGTGGTGAAAATCAATTGCTTTGTTTATGAATTACACAACCCTTTGCAAAATTTTGGGTATCTATTTGATATCACAAAACGGTACCAAAACATATACTTAATATGTGTTGTTCTTTGCCTGGTGGTCCCCTTTAATACGGAATAAAGTGTAATTTTGTATATTAGAGTAAATTGGAAATCTTGTTGAAAGTTACAGTGATATATATTTTAAATGTAATATTTTAACGAAAACTTGTTGATTAGAAAAAAATATATACCGCCGCTGTACCACTGCATGTACTGCTAAACAAAGAAAACGCAGTTTTATACAGTAGGATATGGTAGGCTGCACACTGCGCTATGATGTGCGAGTAATAGGTTGATTATTACTGCCCAGCGCGATTCAATGCGGTACTATACAGTAGGCCACAAACGCTTCCCGGAAATAATACTACGTACGGACAATACAACTCTATTCAGATCAGGTTGACCAATCACTGTACAGTGCTTTCCTCTCGCCGCGCCGCGGTCGCATCACACATAGCTAGTGGCGTTCGTTTCACGGTCGATCATGAACAGCCAGCGCGGATAAACGGAGTTTCTGGTCGAAACCGAAATGAAGGTTGCTTAGAAAATCATTATTTACGGTAAACATTACGAATTAGGACATGAAATTTTCAGAGAATGTAGATGAAACATGTAAGTATCGAATTCCGAAAAGTTGAAATTTTCAGCAAAAGACAATTGTTAATGATTTAGAGACTATGTACAAAAGACCCACAGCGACTTAATACTCATTCTCTGAGACTGGGTCTCATATGCGCTATAGAAATATCTCATTTCATTTCATTTAATTTCATTTCATTTATTGACTCATAAAACCAAAACAAGGAAATAATTTACAATGTAAAACAAAACATATGAATAATACATAAATACAACAATTGTACAATACAAATAAATGAGATTGGAATATGAGAATAATTAAAGATTAAACAAAATCTTGGTGGGTATGGTCCCCGAGAGAAGCGACTGCTTCAAAATAAGCACATACAAATACAAATACTAGAATAAAAGAAAGGGAGTAGGGGTGAAAAGGGGAGAAGAAAGATTATGCCTATATTAACATTACAATAGTGGATCTGGTGTGCTCAAAATTGTGACTTTGTATTTGTGTTTAATTACATTTAGGGATGAAGCGCTTTTTAAATGGGGTGGGAGGGAATTCCAAAGTTTTGGACCTGCAAAAGAGACTGCTCTCTGTGAGACTACTGTTCTTGAGAAAGGAATGTGATAACCATTACTACTACGGGTATTGTATGAATGGGTATCCATATTAAGAAGAAAATACTTAGACAAAGATGAAGGGATCAGTCCTTTGTGACAAGAGTACATTAAAGATGCTAATTGATGAGAGTATAATTGTAAAATATTCAAAAGTTTGAGAGTTTTAAATAAAGGACGAGTGTACGTGTTTCTAGTAGAATGACTTATGATGCGGATTATTCTCTTTTGCAATCGCAAGATTCGTGTAATATTGTTGCGGGAGGAATTGTCCCAAATAACAATGCAGTATAATAAGAAAGGATATATCATAGTAAAATAAAGATTCATCAAAATATGCTTTGGTAAATAATACAATTTGTTGATGACACCAATGTTTCTAGATAAGGTAGTACTAAGTGAGTTTGTATGTTCATTCCAAGTATTATTATAATTATTATTATTATTTCATATCCGAACACTTCAATCGTACTTCCGCACTTCTCACAATGTTGATACTTTTAAATCGAGATTAAAAACTCATTTGTTTAAGCAAGCCTTTAGTGATAGTTAATGTTTGTTAACACATGCATATGTATACCTTAACAATTTAGTTTTGTTCATTTTGTTATTTTTCATGTAAATATGTTTAAGCGCTTAGAGGCTCTTTGCAATAATGCGCTATAGAAATATCTATTATTATAATTATTATTATTATTTCATATCCGAACACTTCAATCGTAAATATCTTTTGAACGAAATGGAAATTTGAAACTCGACACCTGTCCCATGCTTTTATTGTTGATACGAATAAAACAAGGTATGAGGGAACCGCGGTTACAAGACCGATCGTTGCCCAAGATAAAAGTGTGCCTTTTTATGTGGGGGTGCGTATACGCAACCCCCACATAACCCCCCCCCCCCCCCCCCTGGCTACGGGCCTGCCAAATTGTACGGTTTGTATACAAGTCTTGTGTGTTCTCGTCATTTTTAAACGAATGCAGATTGTCTCAGTAATCCCTGCAAGAACAACGCTACATGTGCGGAAACGCTCTCTGGATACACGTGTACCTGTGAACGGTATTATACAGGAACACACTGTGAAACCGGTATGTATTGATATGAAAGGTAGTTCATTCTAAAACGTGCCATTCTACTTGACGACAC
>JBAMJV010008035.1:17500-74985 GCA_037951105.1 Echinarachnius parma | reverse complement strand
CAATCACACAGCCTCCTGTGAATTTCCGCTGGCGAAACAGAACTGATAATACCATGATATTTAAATATAATGCTATAAGTGGTAACTCACTTACAAACACCAGAATATAGGTAAACAGAATGAAGAAAATGCAATTCTGAAAACAGTTTTACGCCTACGGCTTAATTTCGCGAATTTGATTGAACCGTTTATTAATACGAAATGGAAAGTTAACGAAGTTGACCAAGCAACCCATGCATCATCATCGCCATCATCACCATCTTCACGATTATCATTAATCACTATCATCTTATCATCATCTTTGTGTATACACATTATACAGACATGTGATTAAAGGGATAATGCAGTTTTTGCATGGATTTAGAGGGCGCTTAATTCAAGACATCTCGAGTGATGTATGTATCCGATTGAAATAAGTGTGGTTCAAACCCCCTTTGACAAAAACAATTGCGGTCTTGATTGAACACCCCACCCCCCCCCCCCCCCCCCCCCCCCCCCCCCCCCCCCCCACCCTGTACAACTTGTAGCTGGAATATTTATTGGTTTTGATCATAATCATAACCGATGGTCTGGGCCTCGTAAAATGAAATTTCTCTGTCGCGGCCTAAAACATTTTCAACGGACAATGAAACACATTTGCCAGTGACGTAATGATCAGTAAGCAATTAAATGGATTATAGTAAGCAATGGTCAAACTTAAGTTTAGTAACCAAAACTTGCACCATTAGGGTACAAAGAAAATATTTATAACTTCACCATGCTCGAAAAGTATACACAATTACAAATGACTAAATAAAACCCCCCTTATCATTCAAAAAGTCGTTACAACTGAAGAGGGAGCTATTTAGCAAAAATCATTGGTTTTACTGTTAGCCTTTTTCATACAAATTTGTGCATTTAATGTTTGTTCAAATCAGCAATGTCATCACCCTCATCATATCTGATCAGTATGTCACTCATTATCTGTATCATCATATTTACTATCATCATCATTTTCTTCATCATCATCATCATCATCATCATCATCACCGCCGTCTTCGACTTGGTTAACGCCATCACCACGTTATGTATGCATCGTCACCTTTGTCATCAATAATCATTATTATTATTGTTGTTATCATCATCGCATCATCATCATCATCATCATCATCATCATCATCTTATCATCATCATCATCATCATCCGATGCATGTCAACATCATCATCATGCATTATAATCAGCATCTGATCAGTCTGTGATGACATCATCAGCATCATCACCGTCGTCGTCGTCTTTCGTCACCTTTGTCACCATGACTCATTATCATTAGTAGTAGTAGTATTATCATCAATGATATCGCCGTTATCATCATCATCTTCATCATCATCAATCATCATCATCATTATCATCATCATCATCATCATCATCTTACATTATTATATAGAGGCTCGATATTAATTCCAATTGGATATTGTTTGGGAAACATCCAAATGTTAGTTAACCGATTTTAATTATCTCTTTAAAGTTAACGCATAACTATTACATCCCTTTTTCAATGAGCATATGGAATGTATTCATTTACCTAATACTTTCCACGACGGTTTATTTAGAGACATTTTTAGATAGCGAATACATTTCTGACAAAAATATATTACGCCGTATCGCTGCATGCCATATCGATTATACCTTCTTCACGTCAATACATTCATTGATTGTCATGTTAAGTCAAGAAGAGTTTCCAACAATAAAAGTTGAAAACCCTGAGAAACCCTAAACAGATGTACAATTCGTATTTTGAAACTTGCATCCTCGGCCGCATAGCAAATTGCGTCTATAACCTCTTTTACTGACCCCATACTCGTGAAACTCATCGTCTTATGTGTATCTTATAATAAAATGATTTAAAAAAAAAAAAAAAAAAATACAATGTCTTCAAACATTTTATAGTACATTATAAAGGACACAAACTATTACGCCTTTCATATTGATTTGCTTGCGGGTGGTGTAAATAGTTGATTGACTGCCAATCCGCCAAACACATTACATACGAACATTAACATAGCCCCTTGACTACGGGAACCGAGTGGGTTGTGTACAAAGTCTATGGGGATTTCATAAACTCCCCTTTGCGTAGCTCTTTTGTCAGTGGTGGGCAATTTTCCCACGATCTGACGATTATGAATGGATTATGGAACAAAAGAGTCAAGTCCATTTTGTTCATGACCACCTATAAACTATTGAAATGTATAACCATTGTGTGGTCTGCTAAGCCGCCCAAGCCAGCACACTAGCCATGACTTTGTGTAGAATTACATTTGAGAATGTGTTGGTTGGGGCCGGGGATGTATTGTAGTTTTGGGAAAGGCCCCCCCCGCCCCCCTCCCCCCCACATGCACTAACAAATGAAATGGACGCTCTTATTACCGATCATGTGAAATAATATGTTAATACTAATACAAGATGATAACAAATTGTCCTGGAAACCAGCTACTATTAATATATTTGGTAAATTAGCAAACTCTTCATTACTGTAAATATAAATCGCCGTGAATTGAAAAACCCTCGTGCGCATGCTTGCTAAATCCTACATTCCTATATATGGTAAATGTGGCGTACCTGTCATGCCTGTGTTTCAAACGTATGGCCAGCGGGCGTAGACGAGCCAAAACTGATGTTTTCATTAACGTTTTAACTGATATTTCTGCATTTAACGATACTAAGGTTCGGATTTCCAGGCAATTAAACTTTGTATGCGATTTCTACATTACTTATCAATTATTTTGGACAATAAAGTTAATAATATGTAATATGTTATATAAGTACAACGTTTGACTTTGTTTGATCAAAATATCAGTCCTCAATTTACACAAAAGAGTATGCTTTAACAACAATAATTCGAATTGCGCCTACACAATTATTTTGGTTAACACATCAACAGGTTTGACCATTGTTTTGATGCTCTATTGATATTTGGGTTTTGAAGGTACCGTTGAGTATATCGTATTGGTAATTCCCGAAGTGCCCCCAATATTTTTTTTTGGTGAGATTATGAAAAACTGACTGTCAAATTCGAAAGAACAAACCATTTTTAATGAAAAAAATAACTTCATTGATCAGAACGGCTGAAATATCCATAATTGTTTTGTATTCACAAGGTTTTTCACTGGCAATCACAACCTTGCGATATTTAGACCTTTTAGAAAAGAAAAAAAATGCTCAAAGACTACTTTGAAAAAATTCTTTAATAGGTTTTTAAAAAGTCGTTTATGATATCTGTATTGAATAATTATTTGAACAAACATTAAATGCACAAATTTGTATGAAAAGGCAAAAGTGAAACCAATGATTTTGTTAAATAGCTCCCTCTTCAGTTGTAACGACTCTTTGAATGATAAGGGGGTTTTATTTAGTCGTTTGTAATTGTGTATACTTTTCGAGCATGGTGAAGTTATAAATATTTTCTTTGTACCCTAATGGTGCAAGTTTTGGTTACTAAAGTTAAGTTTGACCATTGCTTACTATAATCCCTTTAATTCTTACTGAGCATTACGTCCCTGGCAAATGTGTTTCATTGTCCGTTGAAAATGTTTTAGGCCGCGACAGAGAAATTTCATTTTACGAGGCCCAGACCATCGGTTATGATTATGATCAAAACCAATAAAATATTTCAGCTACAAGTTGTACAGGGTGGGGGGGGGGGGGGGGGGGGGGGGGGTGTTCAAACCGCAATTGTTTTTGTCAAAGGGGGGTTTGAACCTCCCCGGGTACGCCTATACACTTATTTCAATCGGATACATACATCACTCGAGGTGTTTCTGAGTTTGTTTTATCTTTAAAACCACATGCACTTTAAAATACTCCCTTACTTAACGTATTCATATATACCTCGCAAATTAATGATGTCTTGAATTAAGCGCCCTCTAAACCATGCAAAACTGCATTATCCCTTTAATCACATGTCTGTATAATGTGTATACACAAAGATGATGATAAGATGATAGTGATTATGATAATCGTGAAGATGGTGATGATGGCGATGATGATGCATGGGTTGCTTGGTCAACTTCGTTAACTTTCCATTCGTATTAATAAACGGTTCAATCAAAATTCGCGAAATTAAGCCGTAGGCGTAAAACTGTTTTTCAGAATTGCATTTTCTTCATTCTGTTTACCTATATTCTGGTGTTTGTAAGTGAGTTACCACTTATAGCATAGATTTAAATATCATGGTATTATCATTCTGTTTCGCCAGCGGAATTCACAGGAGGCTGTGTGAATTGCGTAATGAGTTTCTAAATTAATACTAAGATCATACCAACATAATTTACTCGATTCATTATTATTCCCTCACCCAGTGGCATGTTGTGATCGGGCCAATTGGGGGAGGGGGGGATGCATTATTATTGGGGGCCACACCGCATATATTTCTTTGGTTTTTCGTCCATTTTGTTTCTAATTCTTGTTTGCTCAAATTCGCCCCGGCCCGTTATAAATTCGAGGCTTTTCAAAATGGTGGGGGTTATCTTATATAAGTATTACGTAAGTCTTTACGGCCGTGATAAACATTGTAAGAAAAAAAGGCTTAAACACATTCTGTTCATGGCATTGCACGCATCCCCCCCCCCCCCCCCGCTCCCCACACGCCACACAATGCATGAGCACCTTCACCGCCCATTTCTATTGTTACATTTGATTACGTCACATCGTAAGCGTATACTTCGACCAATAGGAATTCGCGTGTATTATTTGGCGGGCAACTTCGTAGATATTTGCATACACTTAACGACATGCATCCGTGCACCGTGTAAAACGATTGACGCGTTCATTTCGCAATACGGATTGTGATAGAAAGGACGGCATAGCGTACATTCTCCTCGGTCATAGTAAGCTTGGCCCCTTACATAATAGTCAGTGGTCTTTGGGTTCACTCCTGATGGAGTAAATTTACTCATCGGTCTACATTGACTCCTGTACAAAAAGTGGAGTAAATTTATACATTGGTCTTCATTGAATCCTGTACAAAGCCAGGAGTAAATTTACTCATCGGTTCTACATTGACTCCTGTACAAAAAAGTGGGAGGTAAATTTATACATTGGTCTTCATTGAATCCTGTACAAAGCCAGGAGGTAAATTTACTCATCGGTCTAACATTGACTCGCTTGTACAAAATCGCGCATATAAATATACATTCGGCTGTGATTCACTCCGGAGCGGGGGGGGGGGGGGGGGGGGGGGGGCCTGACCACATTGCATGTTTGTGTATTAATTGTTATTTAATGCTTATGTATTGTATTGTTTTAAGCCAGACAAATTGTGGAGGACGGCAGCCCCCTCCCCATCCATAGCCTCCCCCCCCCCCCCCCCCCAATGATACATGATTGGTTAGTTTATTATGTGAAAACAATAATGTAAATACATTAACGACATATTAATTGTTTTATACACATCTACAATTGAAAGGTAGAATAAAAGTACAAAATACAGGTTAAAATATCTCCATTTAGGCTTCAAAGAACCACGAATTGACAAACGAACTAATAATCGGATTTCTTTTGAAATAATTATCTGTTTAAAACAAAAGTGAACAAAAATAACATTTGCTTCAGAGGAACCACTGTCACAAATTCAAAGATATTTGTTACTGTTAGATATATTTCACCAAACTAATTGTATAAATAAGCTGCTTTTGACAAGTTCTTTATTCCCTTTATCTGAAGAAAAAAAATCGTGAACTTATTCGGTAAGTAATACTACAAAATAAACACAATTAGTGAAAGTAAATTTCCTATCATGTATTGTAAATCAATGAGTGAGTATGATGAAATCGTGTGTGTGTGTGTGTGTGTGTGTGTGTGTGTGTGTGCGTGTGCGCGTGTGCGTGTGTGTGTGCGTGTGTGTGTGTGTGTGTGTGTGCGTGTGTTTGTGTGTGTGAGTGTGTGTGTGTGTGTGTTTGTGTGTGTGTGTGTGTGTGTGTGTGTGTGTGTGTGTACACACCTACACCACAGAGTCGGGACTACTGCATGAAAACACACAATAATATCGGGGACATTTTAAAAGTCGGGACCGAAATCCCGGTCCCCACATTTTTTACCTAGGGTTAGGGGTGCAAAGTGATCTATAGATGGCGCTATTCATTATTAGCTATTAATACTAAAGTGCCGGAAATAATGTGTGTTTTCTTTTTTGTGTGTTTTGACGGCACCCTATTGAGAAAGACGCATTCATAGTTTGGAATTTTCCGGTGCCCTTGGTGGAATAACGCCATCTGTGGCGGTAAATGGCCTTGCATGGAGCGTGATCATGGACGGCACTGATATTGGTGATGGATGGTCATGATAAATGAGGATGATGATGGTGATGGACGATAAGTGATGGTGATGAAGGAAGGTGTACCACAGGTTCATAATTGGACCCGGGACTACTGATATAATATGCACGTGAAAGGTGGTCCTCGGATTGTAGATCAGGTGTGTATGTGTGTGCGTGTTTGTTTGTGCATTTATGTGTGTGTTAGCGTGTGTGTGTTGTTTGCCTTCGTGTTCGTACATGTATGTGTGTTTTATAATGCATGCGTGCAAAGCAAATGCGTACAGATACATGTTAATGTCTGATTTGTTTATGGAAAATTGGAATGTGTGTATTACTGTCAGTTTGTATATGTAAGGGTGTACAAGTACAATAAATATATATTTTGACAGCCATATATTTTATTTGGAATTGAATCTTTAATACAATGAGCCCAATACACATTTGTTGTTCAGTTCACTTCAGTTCATTTTATTTTATAAATAAGCACATTAACATAATACCAACGAAAACAAATACGAGGCAATGACATACTGGATGTTAAAAATAACTCTTGGTACTTTTGATTGTAAATTATGAAATATTTCTAAAAGTAGATTTCACAATTTTGTCCAAAATCTTCTGTACGAAATTGAAAAACTGTGCACGAGTCAATGAGTGTATACGCGAGTGTGAAGCATACAACCATACGATTATTGTCCGCCCGGCCATCCGGTTGAACTTGATCTATTGAAATCCAGTCCATATCAACTATTCATGAGTTGGCAGACAATGCATGACCCTGTTCTGGAAATCCAGGTGGAAAGGAGACACTCCTTTTGAAAATATTGATACATTGTGTAAAATTTAGTGTGAAGTATACACAGCACGACCACACCCAACAAAAATGTACACTTTCAGCTTACTTTCGCTTCATTATGGAGAGCGTCCATGCAATATGTGTTTAATTATTCACAATCAAAGGTGCGAAGAGTTTGATATATAAAAAAGCAAATGTAAATGTAAAAAACAGTATTACAAAGCGTAGGGAGTTGGTAGGAAAATAACTGAATATTTTACATTTAGTTTATATTAAACTTTGTACAAAGCGTGCTCCCTGTTGATATCATGTTCTAGTCAAACACTTTTAAATAAAATGTTTAATCGGGAAATCTAGACGCATGTATATTACCCATCATAAAGGCGTCGATCCGTTCTTGCGATTTGAGGCAAACATTTTAATTAAAAATCAACAAATTGACAGTAAAACAAAAATTAAAAACAATCATGATACACCATGTAGAAAACATGCCATTATGACATAAATTATACTTCTCTTGAAGTGAGTATAAACATGTATGTTATATAAAGTATAGATAGATTAGGAGGTATAATCCCCCAAAATAATCAATAGTACGCATACATGCCGTCTAAAATTAAGCGGCTATTTCTTCACACATGTGGATAAACGCACTATGTATACTCCTATCAAACGTTACAATATAACAATAAAATACAGTGATATAACATACACACTATATAGAATATAATTATATTCAATTACAACCACATTAACATAATCAAAACCCCAATAAATGCAAAGGAAAGGCGGAATTGAGGGACCAGAAAGGCCGCTGACACATGTCTAGGCTGGTCCCCTATTTCTGTATCGTACGTGAAATGATCAGTAAAGCAAATATCGACAATATAAGCATAGCCTTAATAAGACACACATTTACATAAACATAGGTATATACAAAAAATTATGACAGGCAAAATTAAGTAAATTGTAAGTATGCTTAAAACTAGATGATAATGGAGATTCTTTTGAATGTTTTGCTCTGTTTAGTTATTACATTTAGCTGAAATGTCCCAAGTAAACTTTGTATGTATTCCCAGCTGTAACAATTCATAATTAATAAGTGTATGTATGACTTATTCAATCTATGATTTTTACTTCTATACAGTAATTGAGAGTAGGCATGCCAAACCCTATTTCCCAAATGTCTTAACTAATGTAATTCCTACATTCGTATGATCCTGTTTACTTTGTACAAAATTGTTTAGTTTGATATCAACAATATTATTTCCGTTTGTAAACAACACGCGCATATTATGTGATCCCATAAACCAATCATTCAACACATCTGAATAATGGTGATTTCTTATACATAACAATTCCACATTTTTCTCAGAAAACCAAATGACACAATCGTCAGCATTCAAATACGTATATGTTTACATATTCATTACATTTTCATACAAAAGGTATTGTTGATATAATACATACGGTTAGCATAATTTGCATAGCACTTGATCTGTTCGAAAATGTATCAACATTTCATTAATATAATTATGAAGAATATTATTATTATTTGTTCGAGTGCAATCTAAAAAAATTCTTTACTCAGTATACTCTTCAAGTGTCTGGTTGTACGATATATTACACTTTCTGTCTTGTATACATGCACGTGTATTATTATTGGTATCATTAAGATAATACCCCCTTTCCAAGTATTAGCTAAAGGAGTGATCGAATCGATGAATTGATCCACAATTCATCTGCCAATATTCTCTCTTGGCTTTTCGAATAACCTTTCAAGCGAAGGCGTTCCGTTTTAGACATTTGTGTACACATACATATATTTATACTGTACAAACAGAGTGACATAAATTTAACCATTTTTCGTTTTATCATTCCTAATTGCATCAGAACATTCTTTATTCCACCAAAATACATGATTATTGTTCTTTATATTATACACTACGCTACCTTGTATTCTGTTTTAACTATACTCCGCAAAAAAAAGAAACTGGACACTTGTATGAAACCAAATATTTCGTATTCATTAACGATAAAATATATGATATTGGTATATCGAATTAAAGATAAAATTACCCTCTTCAATATTCGCATGAAATCCAGATGAAATCATTCATGTATGACTTGTCACGGTCAATTAACCACACCAAGGTCTGTAATAGCAAAGATGAACATCCACTCAACCATATAAATGTTGATAAGCATAATCTAAAACGCTATATTCATGAGATGGCATAATTTTGCATTACAAATGTGACATTTTCTATCTTCATCTCAATAAAGAGTATAAATGAAGACAAATTGTGAACGTTATAGCTGTTATTTTCATCCAAAAGTAACAAAATGGGGAATTCCATGGCAAAGCTTTTATTAGTCAAAAACCACAGTTTGTGCCCTTATTTCAGCATGAAAATGTTATAAATTCTTCTCAAGAATTATACCGTAGTCCAAAGATCTTCAAAACCTGAAGTCACCCTTGGTCAAACATTTGGGGCAGTCTTTAACATGACATTTCTCTATGTAACTATGGTTAAAATTGCAGGGGAAACATAAAATAGACAAGCTTCATGCCTGTAATACAGACCAATATGATAATGCTCTCATAACCTGGCCCTGTTTTATTGACAAATTTGTATTCCAGAGTTTGTTCATAACAATAAAGTTGAATAATGTCATAATTTACTTGCCCCGCTCATCTTGTTTTAAGTGAAACGCTTATTATCATTTCAGTCGAATGGTCTGGTCCTCCATTTTTTTGCTATTTTTGAAACAGACCTTGCTAGTGTAAATTGACCATGGCATTTCATGCATGAACGATTACACCTTTAAGTTATACCCTGCATGTAGAGAACTAAATTCCCTTTAATTCGATATATGATCATGTACACTTTATCGTACACTAATATGAAATATTTCAACTTATACAAGTGTCCAGTTTCTTTTTTTGCGGAGTATATATATATCAATGATCGTTAACATGAGAGTATGTACATATACAACCAAAGACTGCATATTTCAGAGCACAACCACCTCAAGATTGGCCTGTAGTTTCAATATTTACATATAATCGTGTAAGTAATAATAATTTACATCACCATCATTTAACCATGTCTCCAGAATACATGTAACGTAATATTTTATTCTGAAATAAAAAAAAATATACTGTTTCGTCCTCGGGACTTAGCAAACTTTGTGCGTTCCATTTGTAATAACATAACTCTACTACAATGATATATACAATGTACAATGTTGATATTCAGATCGTGTGTTTTAAGCCTCAACATATCTTGAGCCGTTTCAAAGATTGTTTTTGTCAGCTCATAAGTTTTTTTCTTATCTTTCAAGAATGCTATTACATGTGAAATAAAGATATATATCTCAATTTAACCTATTGACAACGGGAACCGAGTGGGATGTGTACAAACTATATGGGGATTGTATAAACTTGTAGCAAAGGGGTTAAGACGTAAAGGGATCTAGCGGTAACTGTGTTGATATGTGCAAATTCTGATGAATGGTTGATCACATGTCAAATGCGTATGTGTGTGATGTGATATGTCGACTGAGTGATGTTTGAAAATAACTCACTAAAATGCATGTCATATGACCGAGTACAGTTTTCAATGAGTGTCACATGCAAAGTGGTAGCAAAGTGGTATTTGCAAACTCACTGCACTTACTTTGTACACAGTAATACTTCTCCCTATATACCGTATAGACAAATTAAAATCCGAACACTTCAATCAATACAATTTCGGAAACCGAAACCTGCTCCATGTTTCAATTGATACTACGATTTCAATGAGGTATATAAGAACCGCTAGAGTTCAAAGTAAGTTGTGTGGATGTTGACAATGCTACTATAGATAGTATTTTGTTTTTGTACAGAGGGGTTAATCGACTTTGCGTTGGCATGGCTGGGGTGGGGGGGGGGGGGGTCCAATATTCAAAGGGACATGTTCGGCCTTCACGTTTGTTTTTATAATAAAGTTGCCCCCGGTGTTTTCCCCCTCGGAGTTTATTGTATGGGACTCAATTATTGTATTTTCAGTCTGAACTCTGTCTTTGTTCTGGCAATTGTCTGCTTTGCATTGAAATCTATTACGGTGTTTGTTCTTTTCTTTTGGGCAATATTGTGAATATAGTGCTTGCGGCGTACGAGATACGCTGACTTACATGAATTAAGCTGAGCAACCGCCGAATGGTTGCCATTACAGTTTGGACAACAATAAGTCTTTGATTAAAAAGTCCCTATAACATGTACATAACACCCTTATATAGCTAAATCAATCGCACAACTACTGTACTACGTCGTTGCAGACATTACAAGACAGGTGTTTAGTTTACTCTGTTTTTTTCATGATGATAATAGACATAATGAACTAAGACCTAACTAACCTTTCCCGTACTAGATTTTGCAATCCCCATTATAGAGTTAATACAGATCCACCAGGTTCATGTAAGCAATATAGATTAACGTATGAAAGGTCAGTAAACTACAGCCAAAGAGATAAACATAGCTCCCAATTGATGTTGTGATTGGCAGCGTCAACTTAACAGGCTGATTAGCGTGTTCACATCTACATGAATACATAGCCAGAACATTGTAAACAAAGTGTGCCTATATTACTATGGTCAGGCGCGCCGGAAGCAGTTTTGGATTGGGGGGGGGGGGGGGGGGGGAGGGTGGGGGGCAAAGACCTAAGGGGGCTCACGATTTATTTGTGTAGGGGCTCATGCCCTAACACACTGACAGGATTGCCAATTTTGAGGGAAGGGTGTGGGAGGGGGTGTCCTCCCTCCGACGGTAGGGGGCTTTTGCATTTTTGGACTTGAAATTGTGCAATCTGGTGCATACCTAGATAGGAAATTAGGGTTTAAGATTAACTGTATCTTGGAAAAGCGTGTTATAATTTGATCGACCAGAAATTTTAACTATATTTTTCACCATGAAAACAAAATTTGACACACTAATAAATATGCACCCCAATACACACACAAATATTGTATCTAGTGTCATACACAGTTCTAACATAAACCATACGCCACAATAGCCTACAGCCAAGAATGAGTCCCGAGCGAGTGAAGCGACCGAGGGCTGGGCAAAGGGGGGGGGGGGGGGTTGGGAGGGGTTTCCCCCTCCCACGGAGAAGATTTTGCCTTTATATACTTGAAATGGTGCAATTTGGTGCACTTCACACAAGCAGCCAGAGCAATGCCAGCATACACGAGAACTATATGGCCCGGTACAGAAAAAGTAGATAGGCAAGTTACACAACAAACTGAGATAATCTGTTCGCGCGCGAAGCACGCAGCGAAAACTTAAAATGGATGTATAAATTAGTTTTTGAGCGTTAGAATTAACAAGTCATACATTAAATTGTTTTCCTCCACTCATCTTTTTTTTTCTTTTTTTTTTTTTTTTTTTTTTTTTTTTTTTGGGGGGGGGGGGGGGCAAAAACGCGTTGTTCCCCCCCCCCCAAAAAAAAAACTTTTTGGATTGGGGGGGGGGCGGCCCCGCCCCCTCCCCCACTTCCGGCACCTATGATTATGATATAGGAAGACGAGTCATTTAAATCATTTTGTGATGACCTCCCTTTACTTTTTGTTTTATCAAATGAAATAGTAACTTGGGTGACATGTGCGAACATTGACGAAAGGTAATGCGTGATTCTGTGATCTGTGAAAACTCCACGTAAAATTAATGCCATATGACCGAGAGATTATGCGCGAAAGTGCAGAATGATATTTGCTGATTCATAGCTCTAACATAATACACACTTAAAAGTCTCCCAGGGAGACTTTCATATCCACACACATCAGTTATAGATATATTCAAAAGAGAAATGTGAAAAAACAATATCCGTTTCATGATTATATTGGCAATATTCAAGAATTCAACGAGATGTGTGATAATCACTTTAGTTCTAAGTAAGGTTTGTGGATTAACACAATTTTCATTCAGAAACTGGTCAGAAACACTGTTGTGGAGAAATGATAACAACAAAGATAAATGCATAATTAACATGAATCGTTATAACACGACTAAGTTAAAATAAACTGTAAAGTACGTATAATCATGAAGATAAGTTTAATATTCAGCATGTTCAGACAATATGAGTTGTGATGATCACGCATAAGTAGTTTTATCTACACATATTTAACAGGTGCCATGAACGAATACTATAGTGACTATATCAAACTGTAAGAAATATGTAACCCTGTATATGCCATTTATGGAATCCCAAGACATCAAATATCAAAACACTACACATATTACAAATATGCAATAGATTAGTCTACAAAGACCGGCATGTTAACAATGCCGGGAACATACACGAATATAGATAAGAACTTTCCTTACAAGTATCAGTATTCATCTCAAGTGTAACATCTTTCGCGATTTTAGAGGCTTTCTAGTGCGGACACAAATGAAAGGACGTCCCCGAGACTCAGCCCGTATTCTTTTTCCAGGGCCTGTGTGCA
This sequence comes from Echinarachnius parma, assembly GCA_037951105.1. Taxonomy (NCBI): domain Eukaryota; kingdom Metazoa; phylum Echinodermata; class Echinoidea; order Clypeasteroida; family Echinarachniidae; genus Echinarachnius; species Echinarachnius parma. The sequence goes on along the minus strand of JBAMJV010008035.1, from coordinate 61,410 downwards.
ATACTCCGGGGCGCGTTTCATGAGGCTACAGAGCTGTGAAATGCGCACCCCACTCGGCTTCTGTAGATTTGAATTCGTAGCCGCATCGAGACCGATGGATTTCAGCCAATCACGAACGTCATCCTTACCCCAATATGCGACAGCATCAGATGGCAGGGGTTTAGCTCGTAGCTGTTGTGGAGCGGGTTGTTCTTCTCTTGATGTCCCCGAATCTGGTTCGTCCGCTGAACCCGAAGAAGCGTGAAGGACACGTTTATTTCGAAAGAAAGTAGACAAGAAAAGTAAACCCCTCAAAAAAAGTTCGGAAACCCAACTTTGATCGATTACATCACTCTTATTGTCAAGTTGTATTTTGTTCTTTTAGTGTCATCGTATTGCATGATTATTTCCCTTTAAAATGATACATTATGTGTCATTTATTTTAAATCGGGGAATACACAGTGCCTTTAAGAATGGACGACGGTCAGAAGTCAAATCTTGCAAAATGGGCGGAGAGTATTCAATTGGGAAAATTGACTCTTGTGTCGCATTTTTATAATGTTCAAGTTGTATCCAAGATTGTAGCGTGATCAAATAATTTGAGCCTATCAAATTTGTTATAATTGTAAAGCCCAATTGCCTATATTTTCATTGCGACCATGTCTGTAATGATTTTATTAGCATATTAAGTATGGTACAGCTGAAAACGGGGGAGGGTCGGAAGTTAAATCTGGCAAAATGCATTCATTTTGTGAAATTGAAGGCGTTGCATCAAAAATCGACTATTCGAGGGGATTTGTTTGGTTTTGCCTTGCATAATCATCAGCAAACTTAGCATGTTTATTCTCCCTTAAAATTATGTCTCGCCTGTTATACCCCCGTCACATTAGCTACGCTCTCGCGCCGACCTAGCGCCGCTCCTAATCCCCATTCATAAAATTGGAAGCGTGGGGAGGACGTGGGGAGAGCGTGTGGAGATCGTGTGGAGAGCGGCGTTCATTGTTCGCTATTGTTTAGATCGTACACTTTTCTCGGCCGCTCTGGCGCCGCTCCCGCGGCGACCAAGTTAAATTAGCAAATTGGCAACGCAGTGGGCAATGAATGGGAAGATTATCTCACATGCGTCAATAGATATCCTTCCATGAATAGCTCGATGAACAAAAGAGCAGGACGTAGCTAGCTCGGCGTTCGCTTTGGACATGTTGAAAAACAAACTTGGGGCTTCGGCGTCCTACTCTTTGTTCAGGGGCTATTGTATGTCCATGCATGGGAGGATATCTTTTCACACAAGTGTCATAATCTTCTCATTCATTCCCAAGTTGAACAAAAGACATTCTAGCAGATCTATTCCAGCACTTCTGCTAGTGGACGCTATAGATTGCGAAGTTTGACACGTTTCAACTATAGGTAAAATGATATCACAATTTAAAATGGCATGTCCGGGCAAAAATAATGTACATTTGGGGGAAACTCAATTTCTGGCTAAAACGTGGCATGGCGGCATACAAATTATATGAGGCTCCAATGAATGGGGACATACGCACACCCTATGTATGCATTATGAACACATATTTCCCGCAAATATATGATTGTTTTGTCCAAAATCTACCACTACTACCACCACTACCACTACTACCACTACTACCACTACTATCACTACTACCACTACTACCACTACTACCACCACTACCACCACTGCCACCACCACCACTACCACTACCACTACTACCACTACTACCACTACTACCACTACTACCACTACTACCACCACTACCACCACTACCACCACTGCCACCACTGCCACCACTGCCACCACTGCCACCACCACCACTACCACTACCACTACTACCACTACTACCACTACTACTACTACCAATGATAGTCAACAATAATAACCCTCCCCATTCCCTCCCCATTCCCTCCACCCAACCTCGTGAAACGCACTGAGTGTGTTCAACTACATTCGTACATGGTATTGGATCGCACAGAGCGTGTGCATGGAGATCGTGTTTCCCCTGCGCTTTGAAAAAAATGTTGGTTTTTTTTATAAGTACGAGAACGCAGACAGAGCGTAGAGCAAATGACCTCGTCTCATTGTTATGAGCTATTGTTAAAGATACACCAAGCGTGCACAGTGAATAGCTCGGAAAGCGTGGCCAAAGCGTACGCAGAGCGTGTTCAGGTCGTGGCAAGAGCGGGAACGAGCTACCATTGTGTCATTAATCGCTCGATTTGTCGGCGTTTCCCCTGCGCTTTGGAAAAAATGTTGGTTTTTTTTATAAGTACGAGAACGCAGACAGAGCGTGGCTATAGTGTGACGGCACACTTATGATACCAGGGTGTGAGCAGTAAAGCCGGATGTCCCCACATCCGGCTTTGCTGCTCACACCCTGGTGATATGAATTCTATTCTGTGGCTTCTTATTTTAATTTTTTGGTCAAATCTTGGTTTATTAATCATAGCTGTGTCATCATAAAATTGTGCACTCTCGGAAAGTCACCATCCCCATGAACTCGCGAAGCTGAGTCTTGTTCTCTGGTGGTGCCATCGACTTGATTGAGTCCACCTTCTTGGGATCTGGGTGGACCCCTTGTGCGTCATATACCTGACCAAAGAATTCAATCCTTGGAGCCTTGATCAAGCATTTCTGGCTGTTGAACTGCAGACCACGCTCACTTGCGACGCGCATCAGGCCATGGAGGTTCCTGGCATGTTCCGCTTCAGTTGCTCCAAAGACAATGATGTCATCGGCGATTCCTATGACGCCACTGCAGCCTTCCAGAATCTGGTCCATTCTCTGCTGGAAGAAGTCCTGTGACACAGATAACCCAAAAGGCATCCGGGTGTACCTGTATCGGCCAAACGGGCTGTTAAAGGTCGTCAAGAATGAGCTCTCCTGGTCCAACTTGATAGACCAATATCCGCTCTTGGCGTCGAGCTTGCTGAAGTACCGAGATCCTGCTAGCTTGTGAGTGATCTCTTCTGTCGTGATTTTGCGATAGTGACAACGCTGTATAGCTTGATTCAGTTCTTTTGGGTCCAGGCAGACTCTCAGGCTTCCGTTTCCCTTGCGGGCAATAACCATACTGTTGACCCACTGTGTCGGTTCCGTAACCCTTGCGATCACTCCTTGTGCTTCCATACTGTCCAGTTCCCGCTTGAGCTCATCACGGATGTGGATTGGACAGCGTCGTGGAGCATGAATCACAGGCTGAATGTCTGACTTGAGAGTGATGTGGCATTCACCTTCAAACTCTCCAATATGATCAAACTGCCTGGGGTATTGTCGGATCAGTTCCTCCGTTGAATTCAGATCTGTCGAAGTAGTGCGCTTGATGTTGCTGATGTTCGTGTGCATTGTTACCAGCTTCAGTTGCACTAATGTTTTCAGTCCTATGATAGCAGGTCCCTCGGATTCAACTACGTAGAACGCATCTGTGGACCATGGAGAATTGTTGTACCTGCAGGGGAGCACTATCGACCCATAATGCTTGATCTGCGTTCCGTTGTATGCCGTCAGCTTGGCATTAGTGTTGCGTACAAAACTAGGCTCAGGAAACCCATCGGCTGTGAGATGATTTGGATACATCCCGCGAAACATGCGTACGGGCAAAGTGTTCCCTTCGGCACCTGTATCAACCTTTGACCGGATTCGGGCTGTCCTCTGCCCTTCAAACTTGATTTCAACATACGTCATTGCAGAATCAGATCTGTCATCTTTGTCCACGGCACTTATGTTTGAAACAACAATCTCTTCAAAACTCAGAGCATCGAATACCTCTTCAAGTTGGGCAGTATGCGTGGTGTCGTCAATGGTATCCACTCTCTGGTGCTGCTGATTTCTATATGAGTTTTGTCGCTGACGTGGAGGGTCACGACGGGTAGGACGATTGGCTGGTTGCTTTGAAACAGACCGTGACCGACAGAACTTCTGCCAATGATTTTGCTTGCCTCGTACTCATCAAATTCACCTGTTACTTCCGCAGCACGTCTCTCGGTCTTTCGAATTCGCGAATGTGCATCCATGTTTGAAAGAACTCCTTTCAATTTAACAAACCGCAGGGGCAGATCCAGTGCAGTGGGAATTTGGACTTAAATTGGGGACGAAATACCATCCAAAATCGTGTGAAGATTTGTTGGGATATAGGGGTCCTCCCTCTGAATGTTCCATTATGCAAATATGCATATTTACATATTAATTAATCAAGTAAGAAAGCATGCCCATGCTCTCCCGACATATAAACAACTGCAGATTTTTTAAAAACTATGTCATCAAAAGAAACTCACATGTGAGTGAATTCCTGGGACCTACGTAAGGTATCAGAGCGACACATCAATCCCCTATATATATAAATTCACAAGGCTACTCTCTCTCTCAGTCTACATGTTACTTTCGACAAAAACACACGCTCACATACTCACACTATATACCACAAGAATACAAGAGACACAACAGAATGGCAGATCACCAGTACGGTACAGGCGTACGACGAATGCCGATAGAAGCCGATTGATCGACGCATTCGATCAAAACACGATGGACTACCTTGAGTTAGCTGACAGACTCGAGATTAAGCGCTCAACAGCTAGGTCCATCATAGCAACCTATCTGCGAGCTGGACGACGGGAGAAGCTGGCAAGAGGGGGACCGGTTCATACAAAGATGGACGACGAGATGAGGGCTCGAGTAATTTTGGATGTCAACCCGCTGAGCACACTCCGACAGATGAAGGCGGACCTCGAGGCATCCATGCCCAACAAACCAGCGGTCTTCACAAGCACGATTGCTCGGGCCCTCGATGGGATGCTGTACTCAGTGAAGCTGGCCGAAGACGTCCCAGACGCCAGGAACGCTCCCCGAGTGTTAAACAACCGCGTCGAATACGCCGAGTGGTTTATGGAACACGGGGTTCTTGCGAAATGTGTCTACATAGACGAGTGCGGGTTCAACGTGTGGACCAGACGTACATTTGGCCGTGCCCCACGAGGATTACCAGCTCGACGCGTCGTCAGTGGACAACGCGGGAACAACATCAACGCAACGTTCGCCATTTCGCCGGATGTCGGCTTAGTCCATCACACCATGGCGCCCGAGACGGTGACTAGGGACTCCTTCGAAGCGTTCCTTGAAGGTACTGCCCAACGATGCCTGGAACTGTTTGATGAAGAAGATGTTGTATATCTCATATACGACAACGCCGGCCCGCATGTCAATGCCCAGCTTCCCGACGGAATGGCGCCGAACATCACACTGAAGCGCCTTCCTCTATACTCCCCGTTCCTCAATCCCGTGGATAATGCACACTCTGCATTCAAAGCGGCATTGAAGAGGATTCTGGCGCGTCCGGAGTGGCAGACAAGGGTTGCAGACCGTGATGCAGCCGCAGAGGAATGAGTCAATCTTCAGCAGTGGAGAGTGAACCTCTTGCTACAGGCGGGGAGATTGTGCGTGGACAGCATCACCCGGGCCAAGTGCAACCAATGGTACCACCACTGCCTCACGTACATCCCAAGGTGCTTAGCCAGGCAAGAAATAGACGGATGAAACTTGCTACAGCCAACCTAACAAGACAGATTCTGACACACAAACAAGATGAGAATCAAGATGAACAATAACAAGAAGAAAAAAAGGATGAAAAATAAAGATCAACCAATACAAATAAAAACATGATGAAAATAAAGATGAAAAGAAAAATTACGATGAAAAAGATGGAAAACAAGACATAACACATATATATCACAGTAAAACAAAAAGTGTAAAAAGTAACGATTAAAAGAAAAAAGATCAAGATGATAAATAAAGATGAAGAAAAAAAAAGAAAGAAGAAAGAATAAAGAATCATGAGAAAAAAGAATAATCGAAAAGACATGTTTACTGTGTGTGTGCGTGCGCGCGTGTATGTGTGTGTGCGTGTGTGTGTGTGCGTGTATATGTGTGTGTGAGTGTGTGTGTGTGTGTGTGCGTGTGCGTGTGCGTGTGTGTGTGTGTGTGTGTGTGTGTGTGCGTGTGTGTGTACAAAAAAGATGAAAAGACAAATTAGATGAAAAAATGAAAATCAAGATGATAAATAAAGATGGAAAAAATGAAAAGAAGAAGAAAAAAGAACCATGAGAAAGAAGAGTAATTTAACAAAAACATTTGTACACGTATCACAGTATATCACAAAGAGAAAAATGTAAAAGTTAAGATTAAAAGAAAAAATATCACGATGATAAATAAAGATGGAAGAAAAATGAAAAGAAGAAAAAATATATATATATAATCATGACAAAAAAGAGTGATTTGAAAAGATGTGTGTGCCTATGTGTGTGTGTGTGTGTGTGTGTGTGTGTATGTGTGTGTGTGTGTGTGTGCGTGTGTGTGTGTGTGTGTGTGTGTGTGTGTAATATATATTGTGGGTGTAAGTTTTAAAACACACATTTTAACACACTATACATTAACTAAATCGAATGAACATAGTGCTAAATTGATTAGCCCGAAATGAAATCGAATGCTCCAAGCATGCTCATTAGCCAAGCATGACGTATCCGTGCTAAATCGTTTGCACACAGTTGAAACTTGGCTGCACAAACGCGAACTCGCTTTCCCGTAAATGAATTCGCGTGCCCATAAATGAAATTCCGTGTCTATGCATGAATTCGCTTGCACTTATTCGGAATTTGAAAAACCGATACCAACGATTACGCGGCAACGCGCGAATTCGAATGCCCCTAAATGAATTCGATTGAAAAAAGTGCAAAATTGAGCGGGAAAACCTATATTACATTTTTTACATAATGATATTATTGTTGGGTCGTGGTTCCCTTTAATCATATATATTGTATAATTAGACGATATCAAACCTTGCATAATATATATCAGACAAGTACACCGAGTGTGAGTAACACATCCGCATGCAGCGGCTTCCTTACCTTTTTTGATACGTGCGGGAATAACTGAAGGTTCCAATTTGCCTTTTTCCCCAAGAACACTGATAAGTGAGGGTAGATTGGTATCCATGTGTTCCTGTGAATACAGCGGGTAGTAGAGCTTCATCCCCAGCAGGCCCCCGAGCCAGCCGTCTGGAGTGTACCTTTCCTGGAGTTTCAGCGGGATGATTTCCTTCTTCAGAGTGTATGCATAGGTTGCTTCTGGAATTCAAGAATGCTGTTATGAATCCCATGTGATCTATATCTTGTTTGTTTTTCGGGGGCTTGTCGTCCATGATTTATTAAAGGGGTTTTCCATCCCCGGAATCTTACCAATTACAATGTCCACGCTTTTGCCTAAACGCTTAAGATAGTGAAAGAATACCAGTTTTAGGACCACCAATTGCACCTTCGCCATATTTAAAATACGTGGGCCATTAACGATACTACATTTTTGGCCGATAATATCGATATTGTGCCGTCACATGCAAAAAAACACAACAACAAAACATGCAAGCTGGCGAGTTCGCTCAGCTGCCATTTTATTACGCACACAAATAATGTTTTGCAGTCTTCTAGGACGAGAGGGAAGAGCTATTTCAGCATCCTGAATCCGTTGAAGGATCGCACATGATATGCAAAAGGGCTAGCTGCGCTTAGAACGGAGAAATTGTTGCATGAGGACCTACCAATTTGACAGAAATAGTGTCGTTTGTTCAGATCACTTCACCCCGGATTGCAAGAACTGCTCATACGTAGGAGCCAGTCCACAACATGAGGGTTGCAACTTTTTTTTCGAATTTGCAAATTAACATAGCAATCGGAAGATATAAGAGTCAGAATTGTTTAGGCAAATTGTAATGGCGGATGGAGATACTACATATTATTAAGAACGGGATATATTGTATGTACGAGGCGCTATACGCTATACGATTTACACGATCGATCAAAGGCAAACTCATTAGTATCATAATAATTATCTGTAAAATATCAAAATAGTTGTATTACATTTTGACAACACGAATAATATCTCCAATCTATGTTTGATGTTTGTAAATAAAAACACAATATTGGTGATACAGTAATTAATTAATTAAAACAAATACAAAAACAATATGGCTTTCAACCAAAAGGAGCTAAATCCACCTTTTCAACTTCCGAGGAAAACTGGTTTCTTTGTTCTACTTTGTACACGTGCCTATAGGAATATGAAAATTCAACTTTTCTATATTTTCATTTTTAGTGTGTTATTTGTCGTAAAATGTGGATTCCTAGATAGCTACGTAGATTATACATGTAGATGTATAGTTAACTAAATTTGTATGAAATGTGGATTTAGCGCCTTTTTGAAGTGAGCTCTTCATTTGGCGATGTAATTGACCAATCAAAATCTCCAATTAGGCAGCTCGCCAATATGGCGGTTCCGTTCGAATATGGCAATACACACAGTATAAGGCGCTTCCTTGGTTTTAGGAGGAGGTTTGTCTTGCAGTCCTCTTAAAGGGATAGATCCTCTATTGCAAGCCAAAATTCAAAAGTTGCGAGGTTATTGTCTTTTATATCCTACATGAATGAAATCCTGTTCAGTGATTGGTCTACATAGCGTCATGTGACCAAACATAGTAATGCCCATGGAGAAAAATGTGCTATGCGTGACGTCATTCATGGAATAGTAAATGCTATTCCATGAATGACGTCATAGACGCCGGGTGATCATATTGAGCCCAATATAGATGCGTGTTATAAAACTTCCCTGCGAGAAGAGATCTTGTTTTAGCTTGCGAAAGATGCTCGACGAGATTTCTTAAAGAGTTATTTTAAAAGAAATACAGCATATTTTCACCCGTGAATATCAATAAGTTCCAAAGAATATTCTAGAGATGAATTTCATGTATAAGGTAGTGGTATTCGAATAAAAAAAAATTACGACAATGGTGCACATTGTGCATCGTTGTCGTTCTGTGGTCGTGACATAATTTAACAATCGGCCGCGGTGTGGCACTGCACTAGCTGTATATGTAATGTACGAATAACTATTTTCTCCATACAATTACACGTGCGTACTGTAAAGCAGGTTAATTATTCACTTTGATGCGCGCGTTTTGCATTTGAGTGCGCATTAGTTGTTAAGACGCGTAACCATGAATGGAAAGATAGCGCAATACGCGCTCTGCGCTAGGATTATTGCGCAAAGGGGGTCAGTGTCACAAACAGAACATAGTCAGTGCAGTGATGGTTGCATGATCAATGTTTTGTTTTTCTTTATATTTTTCTTTAATTTAATGAAATCATTTATTTTTGCGATGATTATGATTATGCGAAGGATATAAAACAAATATATCATGCACTATTTGAGCCACTAGTGAAATTATGGATTCCTCGGTGACAGAAAAAGCACTATGTTCTTCGGGTCTACGACCCTCAGAACATAGTGCTTTTCCTGTCACCTCGGAATCCATAATTTCAACTAGATGCTCTCAGTGCATGGTATATTTGTTTAATATGAAAGGAAATGTCACTTAATAGCATGCCTGAACCAAATTAGGGCTTGAAATCTCTTTTTCGTTGAGTTATAGACCTAAACTGATTAAACCGTTGGACGACGGTTTAATGGGTACATACGTCGTATTTTCGGCCGGTGAGTAAGTTCGTACACAGATTTCACGGAGTGCCAGATCGGTATGCATGACCCCTACGTGACCCGCGTTAGCTACGTGACCCGCGCATAAGTGCTATATGCGCATATGTGTGAGCGTTTACCAAGCAAAATACCCAAACATCGCTTAAACTGACTACATGTAATTATATATCCTTTATTTTTGAGATCTTTTTCCGTGACATACGTTAACAAATGTCGGCTTCACAATACCTGTACGATAATTAGTACAATATTGTTGTAATATTATTCTAAATCAGTTGAACTCCTTTATTGACCGATATATAGTTTAAATGGAGGGACGTATTCGTTTTTCATTCGTAGAATCCAAATTAGAGGGCTGTTCGATCTCCACATTGATCCCCACCCGTCAACTGAAAACTGTTCAGACGTTTTGTAAAAGAGAACCTGTCCCTTTAATCTTATGAGAAATGATAATTAGTGACTGGGATGACCGTGGACAGTGTTGGGTGGACGTTTTAGGAGTGGAATTCTCCTTTAACCCTACCAAGTCCAAACTATTTTGGCGTTTCCAGGCACAAGGGGGGGGGGGGGGTGGGGGGGGGGGGGGGGCTCATGGCCCCTTCTCTAATTCCTATATTTCTTTCATATTTGGCACACATGTCTAGCAGGTCACCATCTGATGGCGCTATGTCTGATGATATGATGAAAAACATCGAAAATGCATTGAAATCCAACATTACTGAGCTGTTTTCGCCAGATGGACTGATTTATGAGATGAGTTAGCAAACACATTTCAGTACGTTAGTGCGTATACGTGCATTTCTTCAAATTGCACCCTCTTAACCTGATTCAAAGTAAGGTTTGTCATTTATAAATGTTTGTAGCAGGGGTGTCGATCCTGGGGGGGGGGGGGGGGCATGGAGGGCGGTCCCCCCATGAAAATATTGGGTGGCGAACATATCATTTCGCCCCCAATGATTAAGAAAATGAGGAAGAACAAAATCGAGTGATATAATGCCAAAGAGGGAAAGACACATTTATCAATCTTTAATCTTCAAATAGCCGTTTTTTTAGTTTGAAAAGGAATGTAAATCTCTTTTTTTGCCGAGCGCATAGATATTTCTCATATTGCAAGTTTCATTTTGGTTGCTGGAACTCACCTTTATAAATGTGTTGGCCAGTGTCATTTCTTAAACGCACACCTCAAATAAAGTTTATTGAACCCTCACCTATAGATGGCACACCGTCACAGAAAATAAAATAATCTGAAATATATCGTTCAGTCAATTCGTTCCATATGCACTGAAAGCAAATCAAATTGGAATATCATGTCCCCCCAGATTTGAAAGTGGAGGAGATTGTCCCCCTCCCTTTGTCATTATGTATGTTTGGTCCCATACTAATATACTTCATATTACGTGAAATTTCTGTCTCAGGTGTGCACCAAATCGCACAATTTCACGCCCCAAAATACATAAGCTCCCTACTGTGGGAGGGGGACACCCCCTCCCACACCCTCCCCCGCTCGGTCGCTTCACTTCCTCGCAATGTCTGTCCTCCATTTTTGAGAAGTTGTTGACGCCCTTGCTTAGTTTCATGGGAGCCCAATGCCCTAGTCTATGTCGATGGCTCTATAGTATACAGGATCACGTGGATCCATCTCATGCAAGGCTCAATCTTTACCTCGCTATGCCCTTTAAAAATACGTTACGAGTAGGTACTCTATTTTATACAATTTTAACAATCTAAAAGCTTCCGGCGGTTCCGACCCCTGGACCCCCATTGTTGCCCCCAAATGTGGGTGCCCCCACCCCCCCCCCCCCCCCCCCCCCCCAAAGTCAGGTATTCGAGCCATCAAGACACTTTCAATGAGCGCATAATAAAACTTCCGGGCATGCCAACGTGGGGCTTTTAGCTCTCTCAGTGGTCACTGAACATTTTCAAACTTCGCCCCCCCCCCCCCCAATCGCAAAAACGGCTCGACGCCCATGGTTTGTAGACATCATAATAAACCCCATTGCCATAATTACATCTAAAAAATATCATAAAAATACATCAAAACCTCAAATACATCAAAAATGTAAGTGCTGTGCATTATATAACTTACATTGTTTAGAGCAAACATTAAGCATGTTTTAAGTCATTATTAAATCGGCTAAATGTGGTGCGTAAATATATTGTTACCAATGTCTGAATTACATTTCAATATATTAGGGGGCAGTATTCTGAAAAGCTAATTAGCACTCTATCAGCGTCCAATCAGCGTTTTCGTATTCTGAAAGCCGAATTAACTTCTCAATCATTTAAGTACCATGGTAACAAGCATTTGGCGGGAAATCATCACGCGCAGTTTTGTAATCTGCGCGTATCTTATTACGCGAAATTTTTTTTTTTTTTTTTAGGGGTGCGGTTAATACACCGGAGCGGTTAATACACCGACAAATACGGTAATTGCAAATTGGTATTCTTAAAGCTTAATTAGCAGTCTATTAAGTCTAAAGATAATGAAAAGCTAAAAGAGCTATAGACCTCTCATAACTAGCACCGGGAGGGAGTATTGAACCACGAACTCACATCCCAGCATGGCTGGGTTTTTTCTCCCACATAATGACGCATATCGTAATCGCTATCACAGATATAGGATTGCATTAGACAACATTATACACCTTAGAATGTTCTCGAGTGGTGATTGGTTGAATTCAGGTCACATGATATTTAGAAGAAATTATATAATGCACTCATTAACCGTTCAAATCATTCAACTGATGACGTCACTAGTGCATTAGTCGACTAATGCACTGGTGACGTCATCAATTAAATGAGTGATGCGCCGATATCGATCCACCGGTACGAACGTACTCGAACAAACGGTGTAGTAATACCGTACGTATACAGTGTACGTACCCCCACATCAAATTTTGATTTAATATCGAGCACGGAGATCTAGACTTCGACACGACTAGCCTGTCTTCTGTGGATTTGTATATAACAAGTACAGTGACAATGAGTTTCTAGACAAGACTAGATCTAGATCGATTAAGTACTAGGTCTAGTTCTCGTCTACTGTCTAGTCAAGTATAGTCTCTACGCATAATTTCCTCGGCCTAGTAATAGCCCTAGGCCTAGCGCTCGCCTACCCAGCTAGCCACCTGACGTCGGGCCGATGTCTAAAGTTGTTGGCCGGATGTCGGCATATCGCGGTCGGCAAACTGATGTCGCCCCAACATTACGCCAATGTCGAGTTTACGCGAAATGCGAATTTTTCGCGAAATGGTTGCAATTGAATGTCGGGCCGATATCATTGTGCTGACATAAAAATGACGTCTCAAATAACACGTCGCGCAAATATCGCGCCAATGTCGAAGCTGCGAGCAGTTCAAGAGGTCGGTAAAGGGTTGTACAATTGATGTCGGGCCGATGTCAATAATCGAACAGGAATATTACATCTCAAATATGACATTAGAACAATGTTATACCGATGTCGGAAAATCGCAAATTAAGAGCTCGGTCAATGGATGTGAAATTGATATCGCGCCGATGTTATTAATTGGACCTCAATATGACATCTCAATTATGACGTCACACCGATATCTTGCCGATGTCAGAATTGGCAGCAATAAAACAAGTCGGCAAATAGTCATGATATCAATGTTCAGCCGATGTCAACATCCCGACATGAATATGACATGTGCAATATGACGTCGAGCTAATATCGCGCCGATGTTGGAACTGATAACAATTTAGGAGGTCGGTGAATGGTTGTCAAATTGATATCGGGCAGATGTTATTAATTAGACATCAATTTGACCTCTTAAATATGATGTCAGGCCGATGTAAGAACTTGCAGCAATGTATCAACTCGGCAAATGGTCATTAAATTAATGTTGTGGCGATGTGATTAATCCGACATGAATATGACATCTCCAATATGACGTCGACCTAATATCGCGCCGATGTTAGAACTGGTAGCAAGTAAAGAGGTCGGTAATTGCTTGTAAAATTGATGTCGGGTCGACATTATTAATTAGACAAGAAAAGGACATCTCAATTTTGACGTCAAACCGAAATCCTGCCGATGTCAGGATGGGCAATGTCAGGATGGGCAGCAATGAATCAAGTCGGCTAATACTCATAAAGTTGATGTTGAGCCGATGTCAATAATCCGACATGAATTATAACATCTCCAATATGACGTCGACCTAATATCGCGCCGATGTTGGAACTGGTATCAATTTAAGAGGTCGCTAAATGGTTGTGAAAGTAATGTCGGGACAACGTTATTAATTGGACACCAATATGATATCTACAATATGATGTCAGGCCAATATCCCGCCGACGTAAGAACTTGCAGCAATGAAACAACTCGGCAAATGGTATTTAAATTGATGTTGTGCCGACGTCAATGGTTAGACATGAATATGACATCTCAATGATGACGCCATAGCGATATCTTGCTGATGTCACAACATGCAGCAATGAAACAACTCGGCAAATGGTCATACAATTGATGTTGCGCCGATGTCAATAGTCCGACATGAATATGACATCTCATTAATGACGTCGGGCTAATTTCGCGCCGATTTTGGAACTGGTAGCAATTAAAGAGGTCGGTAAATGGTTGTGAAATAGATGTCGGGCTGATGTCATTACTCCTACATAAATATGACATCTCTACAATGACGATATTGTGCTGATGTTGGATCTGGTAGCAATTTAAGAGGTCGGTACATGGTTGTGATATTGATGTCGGGCTAGTGTTATCAATTGGACCTCAATATGACATCTCAATTATGACGTCAACCCGATATCCTGCCGATGTCAGAGTTGGCAGCAATGAAACAAGCCGGCAAATGGTCGCCAATTCCGACATCGGTACAACATTGACCCAACGTCACATTTGAGCTGTCATATTTAATAACATATGACCCCAACATCAAATTTTCAATATTTGACTGACCTTTTAATTTGATACCCGTTCCAACATCGGCGCGATATTAGCCCGACGCCATATTTGAGATCTCTTATTCATGTCGGATTAATGACATCGGCACGACATTCATTTGATGACATTTGCCGACTTGTTCCATTGCTGACGGTCTGACATCGACGGGATAACGGTTTGACGTCATATTTGAGATGTCTAATTAATTACATCGGCCCGACATCAATTTTACAACCATTTATTATAACGACCTCTTAAATTGCTACCAGCTCTATCGTCGGGCACAATTTTGAACTGACGCCATATTTGAGATGTCATATTTATGACGGATTAATGACAGGACATTCATTTTATCATTTGCCGAATTGTTCCGTTGCTGAAGGTTCTGTCATCGACGGAATGTATGTTTGACGTCATAGTATAGATGTCTAATAAATTACATCGGCCTGACATCAAATTAAACACCATTTACCGAACTCTTAAATTGCTAACAAGTTCTAACATCGGCACAATATCGGACCGATGTCGTATTTGGGGTCTCATATTTATATCGGAGTAATAACATCGGCCCGGCATCAATTTCCTAACCATTTACCACCCTTTCAAATTGCTACCAGTTCAATTATTGACATCGGCACTATATGAATGTAATGACCATTTGCATATTTGTTTCATTGCAGCCAGTTCTGACTTTGGGGGGATATCGGCCGGACGTGAAATTTCAGATGGCAGATTTGATGTCCAATTCAAAACAACGGCCCGAAATCAATTTTACAACCATTTAATGACCTCTTTGATTGCTACCCGTTCCAACATTGGCACAATACTGGACTGACGTCATATTTTGATATGTCAAATTTATGTTAGGATTAATAACATCAGCCCGATCATCTATTTGACAAGTCACCGACCTGTTATATTGCTAATGGTTCCGACATCGGCGCAATATTGGCTCGATGTCATATTTGAGTTGTCATCTAATTGATGACATCGGCCTAACATCGATTTTACAACCTTTTACCGACCTCTTAAATTGCTACCAGTTCCAACATTGGCGCGATATTAGCCCGGCGTAATATTAGAGATGTCATATTCAGGTCGGATTATTGACATCGGCACAACATCGATTTAACTATTCCATTTGCCTACATGCTACCAGTTATGGCATTAGGCGATATCGGCTTGATACAACCATACTGACCTCTTAAATTGCTATCAGTTGCAACATCTGTACAATATCGGAAAGACGTCATATATGAGATGTCATATGTATGTTAGATTAATAGCATCAGCTTGACATCAATTTCCGAAAAAATTACCGACCTTTTAAATTTGTAATTCCGACAGCGGTCTATATTGGCCCGATGTCATATTGCAGATGTCATATTCATGTCTGAGGGTCTGTGTATTGACATTGGCGCAACATCGATTTGATGACGATTTGCCTACTTGTTTTATCGCTGCCAATTCTGACATCGGCAAGATATCGGTGTGACGTCATAATTGAGATGTCATATTGAGGTCCAATTAATAACATTGGCCCGAAATCAATTTCACTACCATGTTCGACTTCTTAAATTTTCTTTTATTTATGTAGTAGTAATTACATCAGCCCGACATCTATTTCACAACGTTTTACCGACCTTTACAATTCCTATAAATTCCGACATCTGTGTGGTAAAGGCCTAAAGTCATATTTGTGATGTCATATTTATGTCTAATTAATAACTTTGCCCCGACATCAATTTTACAACCTTTTACCGACCTCTTAAATTGCTACCGGTTTTAACATCGGGGCGATATCCCAGCTAGCCAGCTGACATTGTGCCAACGTTGGGCCGGTGTAAAATTCGTTGTAAGAGGACGTTGGGCCTACATGCGACATGCGACGTCACCGCGACGTAAAAATGTCCGCCAGCCCAACATCAGCGCGGCGTCTTTTTTTTTCTGCTGGCCCAACGTTATTTTTGCGATTTCAGCCCAACATCAATTATTGACAATGGCCCAATGTCAGTTCTAACGTAGGCCCAACATCGATTCCTGACGTTGAGAGAAAATCAAGTTGTGACGTTGGCCCGACGTTAAAATGTCCGCCAGCCCAACATTGTCCCAACATCATTTTGTGATGTCGGGCAAATGTCAATTTCCGACGATGGCCCAACACCAAATCCTGACATCCTGACAGATATCAAATTTTGATGTGGGCTCGACGTTAAAATGTCCGCCAGCCCAACATCGTCACCACGTCATTTTGTGATATTGACCTAACGTCAATTTCTGACAATGGCCCAACATCAACTCATGACATTGGACCAACATAACATTATGATGTGGGCTCGAGGTTAAAATGTCCGCTAGCACAACATTGTCAAAACATCATTCTGTGATGTCGGGCCAATGTCAATTTCCGACAATGGCACGACACCGAATCCTATCATATGACAGATATCAAATTCTGATGTGGGCTCGACGTTAAAATGTCCGCCAGCCCAACATCGTCACCACGTCATTTTGTGATATTGGCATAACGTCAATTTCCGACAATGGCCCAACATCATCTCATGACATTGGACCAACATAACATTATGATGTGGGCTCGAGGTTAAAATGTCCCAATATCAAATCCTGACGTTGGGCCAACATCAAATTCTGACGTTGGCCCGACATTAAATTGTCCGCCAGCCCTACATTAGCCCAATGTTATTTTTTTATTGTTGGCCAAACATCAAATCTTGACGTTCGCCCGACGTTTGAATGTCCGTTAACCCAACATTGGCCCAACGTCATTTTCTGATGCTGGACCAACATCAACATTTGACAATGGCCCAATGTCAAATGGCCAACGTAGGACCAACATCAAAAACGTAAAAAGAAATGTGAAGACATGCATAGATTCCACGTTTGCTCCATGCATTTAGTTTAACCTTTACACATATTCATAAATCATAATTCTATAAATATCCTATTGCACATGTCATATTAATGTCGGGATGTTGACATCGGCTGAACATCGGTTTGCCGACTTGTGTAATTACTGCCAATTCTGACATCGGCGCGATATCGGCTTGACGTCATATTTGTGATGTCCAATTGAATACATCGGCTCGACATCAATTTCACATCCATTGACCGACATCTTAATTTGCGATTTCACCGACATCGGTATAACATTGTTCTAATGTCATATTTGAGCTGTGATATTCCTGTTCGATTATTGACATCGGCCCGACATCAATTGTACAACCCTTTACCGACCTCTTGAACTGCTCGCAGTTTCGACATTGGCGTGATATTTGCGCGACTTGTTATTAGAGACGTCATTTTTATGTCAGCACAATGATATCGGCCCGACATTCAATTGCAACCATTTCGCGAAAAATTCGCATTTCGCGTAAACTCGACATTGGCGTAATGTTGGGGCGACATCAGTTTGCCGACCGCGATATGCCGACATCCGGCCAACAACTTTAGACATCGGCACGACGTCAGGTGGCTAGCTGGGATAAGGCCGACTTTTTATTTGACACGTCATATTCATGTCGAATTATTGACATCGGCACAACATCAGTTGAATGACCATTTGCCGAGTTGCTTCATTGCTGCATTCTTAAGTCGGTGGGATATCGGCCTGACATCATATTCTAGTTGTCATATTGATGTCCAATTAATAACATTGTCCCGACATCAATTTCACAACCATTTGCCAACCTCTTAAATTGATACCAGTTCCAACATCAGCGCGATATTAGGCCAACTTTATATTTGAGATGTCATATTCATGTCGAAGTATTGGCATCGGCACAACATCAATTTTATGACCATTTGCCGACTTGTTGTATTGCTGCCAGTTCTGACATCGGCGCGATATCGGCTTGACGTCATATATGTGATGTCATATTGATGTCCAATTAAAAACATCGGCCCGACATCTATTTCACAACCACTTACCGACCTCTTAAAATGCTATATTCCGACATCGGTACAACATTGGCCCAACGTCATATTTGAGATGTCATATTCCTGTTGGTTAAATGACATCGGCCCGACGTTAATTTCACAACCCTCTGTCGACCTCTAAAATTGCTATCTGTTTCGGCATTGGTGCGATATTTGCGCGACGTTTTAATTGAGACGTTATTTTTTCGTCAGCTAAATGACATCAGGACGACATTCAACTACAAATCCTCCAACTTAAATTCGACATTGGCGTAATGTTGGCGCGTTGTCTGTTTGCCGACCGCGATCTTGCCGACAACCTGCCGACATCGGTCCGACGTCAGCTGGCTAGCTGGGTACTTATAATATTTTTGTTAACTTGCTTTGAGAATCTTGAATGAATTGAATTTCGTGTAATCGATTACAAACATTAGTAATCGATTTAAATCATCAATTGATAATTAAAAATAAATTCAAAAGTAAACAAAAAAAAGTATTGATATCGGGGAATTCATGATCGATTATAAGTGATCGTAAGTGAAATGTAAAATTTCAATTTTGTGTAATTATTTATATTAAAAACAATATTTTTGTCATGTCCTTAATGCTGTATATAATTTATAAAGATATATCAGAATATAAATAACACATGTAAATAGTGTTATGAATATGATTTGAAGGTGGATTATTTCAGATTCAACGCTCTGAAATTACTAACCATTACAAAACATACATGCTAAGAAGACGTGTATATATATTATACCGATTGTGACCTGTGTTTGTAGGACGATAGGATGATAGGTTAGGATTAGGCAATAGGTGTAGGAATAGGATATTTATAGAACTGTGATGTATGTGTGTATAGGTTACACAAAGTAAATGGAGCAAACGTGGAATCTATGCAAGTCTTCACATTTCTTTTTACGTTTTTGATGTTGGTCCTACGTTGGCCATTTGACATTGGGCCATTGTCAAATTGTGATGTTGGTCCAGCATCAGAAAATGACGTTGGGCCATTGTTGGGTTAGCGGACATTCAAACATCGGGCGAACGTCAAGATTTGATGTTGGGCCAACAATACAAAATAACGTTGGGCTAATGTCGGGCTGGCAGACATTTTAATGTCGGGCCAACGTCAGAATTTGATGTTGGCCCAACGTCAGAATTTGATGTTGGCCCAACGTCAGGATTTGATGTTGGGCCATTGGCGGAAATTGACGTTGGGCCAACATCACAGAATGATGTCGTGACAATGTTGGGCTAGCGGACATTTTAACCTCGAGCCGACATCATAATGTTATGTTGGTCCAATGTCATGAGTTGATGTTGGGCCATTATCGGAAATTGACGTTATGCCAATATCACAAAATGACGTAGTGACGATGTTGGGCTGGCGAACATTTTAACGTCGAGCCCACATCATAATTTGATATCTGTCCTATGTCAGGATTCGGTGTTGGGCCATTGTTGGAAATTGACATTTGCCCGACATCACAAAATGATGTTGGGACAATGTTGGGCTGGCGGACATTTTAACGTCGGGCCAACGTCACAACTTGATGTTCTCTCAACGTCAGGAATCGATGTTGGGCCTACGTTAGAACTGACATTGGGCCATTGTCAATAATTGATGTTGGGCCGGAATCGCAAAATGACGTTGGGCCAGCATTAAAAAAAGACGCCGAGCTGATGTTGGGCAGGCGGACATTTTTACGTCGTGGTGACGTCGCATGTCGCATGTTGGCCCAACATACAACGAAAATGACATCGGCCCAACGTTGGCACGACGTCAGGTGGCTAGCTGGGTAGCTGCGAATTGACAATCAACTGATTGCAATTGGATTTGGAGAATGCGTCGCGCGCTGCTGGAATGGACATGATGGACATAAAAGCTTATTTGCAAATTGTACAAATTAAGCTCCGTATGTCATGTATGTCACGGCCATGGCTAGTCTTCCATTGGGTTGTTGAGGTGTTATATAAAGGAAATAAGGAATGCTTTTGCCTGTGTAATTGGGCCAATAATATTTCACTCAATGCGAGCCTCGCCTCTTGCCTAAAGCACTTGGCACTGCGTGTCTTGTGCATTAGACTAGGTGGTCTCGCATTTCGTGCAATATTATTCGGCCATTGCACACAAAATCATTCATTATTTCCTTATTGATTCATATAATATTATTGAAGAGTCTATTAATCCATGTACGTTTCCGCATAATAAAGTAACACTTTGTAATAGATCATCACTACTTTTGAACAAGCATAATGATGGTGAATAATGGTTACATTATCTTCTTTCCTTTAAAATGCATCAGTGTGTATGCCTCTATTGCATAATGGTTTATATTACATGTTTTTCACATTATTCAACAATGTATAGACATATACTTTGTGATTAAAAGAAAGAAAATGATGTTAAAATAATATGAGTCAAATACAGTATTGTATACACTATTTGCTTCTATAGTAGGGATATATTCATCATAACCTTTTTAGTTATACACGTTGCATCTAATAGATAGACTTTATATTCACATATACAATCAGACAAATATCGGAGGCATTTTAAAGATATAAATATCAAAACTGGCAAACGATATTCACTTTTTATATTAAATGTGTTCTTTATAAAAAACAGCGTAAAGTTAGAATCCGATAATTTGCATCATCATGGCCTAGGGTTTCATCTGGTTCATAAACTGAAGTTATAACCACTTATTTTGGAGGAAAACAACATTGTTGAAAGATGTATATTATCCAAATGAATTAAATTTAATTTTAATAACAGAAAATTGCAAATGTTCATCATTAAATTTCCTATAGTTACCGATATGTCGATTGATTTCATATTGCTGAAATTCAAATTAAAATGAAATGATTTGTTATTAATATCTTTTTATCCTAGACAAGGGTATTGAGGATATTAACTTTACAGGAAATGTATCGTTGAATAAAATGACATAGCTACAAATTACACAATAATTTACAAAGTATAACATAAGTTATGTCAATTCAAACATATAAGGAAACTGACCAGAAATATATTGTGATTAAAAGAAGGCAAAGAAAATGGGATTTCAACGGGATTCGAACCCGATACCTCCGGATTGCTAGACCGGTGCTCTACCGACTGAGCTATAGAAAACCCTAGACGGTGCTCGTCCCTGAAACCCCTTAATTCTCATTGCCAGAATAAGTTATTATGTCATGACATATTATACAATATTTACAAAGTAATATTTTCTTTAATCAAAGGTGTGATACAATGACTATGCAGGTAGTAATCAATTAAAAGGCATTATATGATAAAGTTACAATTTATGTCAGAATTATCACAGCAAAAACAAATATGGTTGATTTTCAACGCTAGAGCGGGCCATGCAAAGAAGGAGGTCACATGCACGTTAATGCGCTTACAAATCTTGTAACAGCCTATTTGATTTGGTGGAATATTAAAGGGCAATGAAACCCAAGCAAAATGTTGCGTTCATAGTCTTGAAGAGATTAAGAAGAACAATCTCTGAAAGTTAGAGCATAATTGGGTAAGAAACAAGAAAACTACGGCTCTTTGAAGATGTCCATTTATTCATATGGGGAACTCAAATTGGCAACGCACTCTGATAAGTGTGTGGACAACTCCCCATATGTTTTGTACACAAATGTTCCCATTTGTACAGTTTTCTTCATAGTCACATTTTTCCATTCCCCCAACTCATGATATGTTATGTATAAAAGCATTCTACAAAATATATGTTGAACTCGAACGGAGGGTAAACATAAATTTTTAGAAAATTTAACAAAACTGAAATTGTGTGTACAAAATGTATGGGGAGTTGTCCACAACTTTGCCAGAGTGCGTTGCCAATTTGAGTCACTCAAAGAAATACATGGCTCTTTTCAAAGAGCCATAGTTTGCTTATTTCTTGACCGATTGTGCTCAAATTTTCAGAGACTATTCATTATATTTAGTGTCTTATAGTGCATACAACAATTTGTCTGGATTTCATTGTCCTTTAATGGGGTGGAAGGAGCTTAAGATTAAGCTTAAGTCGCGCAGAAGTTAACTGAGCGCTGATTGAGCTTTCAGAATATCGATTTTCCACTCAATCAGCGTGCAATTAAATCATGGACTTAAGTGAATATTTAAATAAAAAGTTAAATGAGCTTTCAGAATACCCCTCAGGCCTTTTGTTGCTTCAACAGAGCCTTTAGAAAATCTTTAAAAATTCGTCTACTGAAGTAGTGTTTGAGCATTATTGTGTATTATTACAATGCGAGAAATTGCTACACTTTACAATCAGATATCCTTTGAGGAAACTCTCTTTATGGTCTCAATATTCGAATGCAAAGCCTGACAACTGTCTACACTCAATTACAGGAAAACAGTAACAAGGGCAAGGCAAATGCCCTTTAGCTTTGCGACACCAATCGGAACTGTCAAAAATGTCAGGAATATGAGGCGATCAGAATCCTGAATCAAGGTCAATTTGGAAGAACTCTATCCAGAAAATTTGCTTTTTAGAGGGATGTTACCATATTTCACCACCGTTAACCCTTCAAGCGTCAGCAGTGATACATATAATTGTACTTTAGCCATCATAACATCGTTATAATATCATAATTATTAATGAGAATGTAAAATGTGTGCAAAAAATGTCCAACGCCATTTTCAGTGCAACTACGCAAATCGGCAAAAAGTGTTTTTTGTATTTTCGTATTCAATCCGACATAATTTAAAATCCGCCGAATGGAAATATGTCATACAGAGAGCGTCTATTCTTCCTCTGTAATATGGTACCAAATAATTTTTACAAATTATCATATTATCATATTTTAATAATTTTGTTCCTGACTGTAGACACCCTGTACATTTATTACACAGTTAACAAATCCACGAGTACATGTACATAATCCTGGGCCCCATTTCATAAAAATTATCCTTACCAATTGTAAATGTCTAACTATTGCAACTAAACTGCTGCCAACCAATGAGCATTGAGCATTGCAGTTGTTGCTATGGTAGTCACAATAATTGGAAAAGCTTTATCAAACGGGGGAAGAGGGAGATGATTCACACAATGATGTTACCTGTTCTGCAGCATTGATTGTCCCTATATTGCTGACTCATGCACACCAGAACAACAGCAGCCTTCTCGACAGCTTTGACCATTGCTTCCAAGATGTCACCGTCTGGATTTTATAGAGAAGAAGACACATTAGGCGATACTATTTTCAAATAAGAAAAGACGGATTGTATGAGTTCACTTATCTAAAACATGTAAAATGGATGCATTTGCATCTCGACAGCACTGGCCATTGCTTCCAAGCTGCAATCTTTGGATTTAAAGTGAAGAAGACGAATTAGGTGATTCTTTTCCAAATCAAATAATACAGATAAATATGTCTTGTATTAATGTCGAGTCTCACGTATATTATCCAGATTAGATACATTACATACCGTCCACCTTTTTTGCCTCATTTAACATTAAACCATTTTCTCCTCCTTGTTTAACAAGCGTTATCATCATATTAATAAATACATTTATGTGTATGATTCGAAGGCATCCTTTGGCAATAGATTAAAATCAAAATAACGATAGTCAATGCTTTAATAAGAACATTAATGTGGCATTTCATCATGGGGACACTCTGTATTCGTAGGTAAAATGTACTCGTAGGTAACAAGATAAAAGTAAACTTACGGATATTAAAGCCTATTTGGACGTCACAATCAACCTGATAAGTGTGCACTTTCTAGATCCGACCAGATGCTTTCTTAATCTTGAGTTTCGACTGAAAACATGATTTTTTTTTTTACAAAGTTCCGAATACACAAACATAACGATGTCATCATTGATTTTTTAAATCGGTTAATAAACAAAAATAAAAAAAATAAAAAAAAACACATGCATCTGATGACCCACTATCTGCATCAAGATGATCGACCCATTTAGTCCGTGGGCCAGAGGGGTCTACCTGTGACCCCCCCTATGATCCTCCGACTTGGGTGTCATTTTGTCCATTGATATGTCTAATGTTAGAAACAAAATGTTAACAAGAAAAAACTCATATACACTATGTTTTTTTACTACTTTTTTGGAGGTATGTAAAAATAGCACTTTTTCATTTTTGCTGTATTTCTTAGGGTTGGTGAAATTCAGATTGCGTTAAGTGCTCTCATTTGATAATGGCTAGATCTTTATCAACTAAATTTTGCTGATACATATTTTTATATATGCCTAAGGCACAGGAAAAGTTTCATGGTCAAAGTTGATTGGCTTCATATAATTATGACGTCATCAAATTTGCATATGAAAAATCATGGGAATTTCCGTAAACAAAACGGTCAAAAAAACAATGTTCATTAGTATAGTTTTTTTTTTTCACCATGAGAATGATGAAAATGAGCTTAAACTTATTATGTCTATTTCTGAAAGTATATTTAATCAGAAATGCTATTATCCTTTGAATATAATGTACAAAAATGACATTTTTATTACGTAATCACCATGCGTCATATGCAATTGTAAGGCATATATGATGGCCATTTTGTGTAGGGTACAAATCGGTACATATTGCTCCCTCTTTAATTTCTTTATTTTAGAACCAATGACTCTCATATTTGGCACATATGTAGAACTAGTAGGGCTCTTCTGTTTGCAATAAGTAGAATTTCAAAAGGTCATCATATGAGGGCGCTATTTACTAAAATTTGATAAAAACATACAAAATCCTTTAAATTCCGATAAAAATGTTTTTTTTTCTCTATCTGCCTGATTTGTATAGACAACTTGACATTTTGTTTGCATTATTATGCAACTTTACTTTTCCATAATGAAATTAAAGACTGTTATGTTGTATCTTTTATATTTTACCGTATAGATAAGGCATAACTCCCTCTAGATTGTATACCCTAAAAGTGCAACAGGGAATACAGTGCGCTACACACAATTAACTATTTCGATTATTTATTCAATCCTAACCTGAATCTAGTCGTGAGTGAGATTTTCGATAGCATGTTTATTACGATATAAAATTAAGGCAAAATGTGTGGGGACGTCTTGCCAGAAACTTTTTTATTTTTTTTATTTTGTATTATTATCTTTGGCATCACTTTTTTTTCAGAGAAGAGAACAAATACGTCTCGTTGACAAGTTCATTATTTGATCCCTCCTAAATTATGAGTTTTTGTCTCTAACTGATGGTTCTGTGTTGACAAATGGATTTTGCTTCATCAGTATTCAAGTCCATACTTACGAGGACGATTATAATATATTGTTTAATTTTTACGGGCTAATTAAGGCAAAAACTGTCTGAATGTGACCTTCAAAGTGAATTAATAAAATACATTGCGATATGATGTTTTTTACGTACCATTTGTTCAGGCCTGTTAATCTAGCACTGGATAAGTTGTTTCTGTCTGAATATATTTACGAATAAAAACATAACAAACACAAAATACATCTAGTCAGATTTAAAAAGAAAATTTTAACTCTACACCGTGTCCCAGAAAAAACGAAACCGGGTTTCATGGCAGAAATTTTCTGTCATAATGAATAATTTAATTGATGATATACATATGCCTGGAAAGCTCTGTGTCTCTTCTTTCATTTGATGTGCAACTTATGGCACATACTTCAAGCATGACTGAATTAGAACAATGGAAAGTGGTGTTACCAATATTCAATTTGCACGCATAAATTTGAAGTTTGGGTGAGTTTTAAGAGTTGTAAACGTACTTATTTTTAAAAAGGACAAACACCACATAAAAGTTCATATTTTTATCTTTTACATGACACCTCATGCTAAAAAATTAAGTGATTTATGCCAGAGAACGAGTACAATGAAAACATGCCTGATTTCTGTCCGAATGAGTAAAAGTTGAGTAAGTAGTCGCTCAGCTTTCCTGATTAGCAGCTGACAATGGACTTTGATGCATGAGTGAATTTACACAAACATGGGGATCAGAAAACAGGCTAAATCAGGAAAGTTACTCATTTGGGCTGGAATCAAGCATGTTTTCATTGTATTCGTTCTCTGGCATATATAATTTTTTTTTTAATCATGAGGTGTCATATAAAAGATAAAATTATGAATTTTCATGCGGTGTCTGTCCTTTTTCAAAATAAGTACGTTTACTACTCTTAAAACTGTCCCCAAAACCTCACCCAAACTTGCAATTTCTGCGCGCAAATTGAATTTTGGTAACACCACTTTCTATCGTTCTAATTCAGTCATGCGTGAATTATGTGCCAAAAGTTGTATATCAAATAAAAGAAGAGACACATAGCTTTTCAGACATATATATATCATCAAGGAAATTATTCATTATAACATAACATTTCTGCCATGAAACCCGGTTTCGTTTTTTCTGGGACACGGTGTATTACTTGTTCGCTTGGACCACCATTTTGGTCAGAAAAGGGAACAGCATACTACGTCTCATTAACAAGGATAAACATTATTTTCTTAAAATAAAAAAAAAAGTTCACATTTGATAATACGGGAACTTCATGTTTATAAGTTTGGGGTTACCAGAGAAACAGAGAGTTTACAAAACTTATAGGCACAGGAGCAGTCTGTGTGTACAGAATTGTTTTGTATCTTCTGCAGCTCTTTTTCTTTAATAAAGATGAAGCATACTATTCATATTCATCAAGCAGGATTTTACATCAATGTTTATTTAGAGCAATTAAGTGGAGACATTCCATTAGTCATTGACACATGTGAATGGTAAAGATAAAGTTGTAGCCGTTCAATATAATTTCGTCTTCCTCAGAACCCTATATTTGGAAGGATCACGGCCTGAAAAGCCACTATGGCAACATTGTTGATATCGATTCGCTGTTTTATCCACTGTGTGGGAAACGGTGGCAGAGCATACACACTTTTAAGCTTAAATAACAACGAAGGAATGAACGACACATAATATCTGTCGAACTCTTTCCTTTTAAATGTATTTTCTTTAGGAGATATCCATGGCATAAATATGCTACAAAGATCAATGTGGCCATGTCGATAACAAACGGTAAGAAACCCTGGTCAACCATCATCATCAATGACCCGAAGGGGGAGGGGGGGGGGGGGGGGGTACTCATGTATATTTGCAATACAGGTATGGGTCGCTTCAAAGACCCCTGTTTTTACAGCCGATCCGGCCGCTCCTAAGGTTCCCATTTTCATTTTGAAAAAGCCAATCGCCGCTCCTATAAGTCTCATTTTCATCAAAACAATACAGGGCCGCTTTCTTTTCAGAGCTCTGCCTCGATAATAGTTGGCGATAGACAAGTGTTGGAGATAAGTCTACCTTTTCTACGTGGTAGGATATCTCCCGTACCGTGATTATCTGCTGCAGATTGATAAACTGTTTGCTTTCAAAGGAGATTATCGGTTGTTTGTGTTTATTACCCCCACCTTTAATAGCAGTTTGGAGCTTGTTTCATTCATCATTTCGTATCACCATACAACTTTCTGCCAATGTCGGGCAAATCTGAACGCTACATCCTTGGCCTCTGTCGGATCTTTGATTGTGCACATTCCATGTACCATATCACAACTAAGCAGGTGGTCAATGATCTGAGGGGCTTGACCGCACTCGCATTCTGATGCACCTTCGATGTATCCCCAGTTCAACATGTTGGCTTGCATCTTCCCACGCCTGCCAAAGCCTATTCCGGCTACGCAAAGTCACCCAGGGGTGCATGGTTGAATCATGTGGACAGTTTCTCTGATGGCACCATAGGCGTAGGCTACCGATATGTCCTAGAGCTCAGCCTCTCTTCCCAGAGTTTGAGCCTTCTTGAAGACACGCTGTAATCCAGGGGTTCAACAGATCATGAAAGGAAGCTTTTCCGTGACTTAAAGCGCCGAGGATGCAGTGGGTGGACATGGAGTGGGTGTCCTTCACCTCTGTTTGTCTCAGTCGTTCCTCCTGGCTAGCAGCAGCCCTCCTTATTACAGCTGGAATGCGATGCCAGAGATCAGGTGTACGTTATCAGTTCTCGTTCGTCTCATACATCATGATATAACGGCAACTTTTGTTCTTCTTGGCATGTGCTGAGCTTTCCCTCACCCGTGAAGACATATTCTGCAACATAGTAACAGAGAGTCAGAGCTGATTGTTGTTTGGTTTGCACCCCAATTGGATGTGTTCAGTTTGTCAAGAAAGGCATTCGTGGAGCTGACCTTCCTTTGAGCTGGGTAATACAGGCCTTGTACTCTTGAAAGATCTATCTAAGGTCACCCCTATGTAGACAGGACTATCACAGTGTCCCCGTCTAGTTCCATTCCAAGTGATCTTCAGTTTCTGGTTTGCATGTATGTTCTTCAGATGAAAGGCGCATATTTGAGATTTAGTTTAATTGAATTAGCCTTCAGATGGTTCTCTTTGTAGTACAAGGAGAGGTTGGTAAATCCCTCACACAAGGTGGATTCTGCCTTAGGGAAGTCATCACTGTCATGTCATGTTTAACGAGCACGAACTCGTGCACGTTTTTCCGATCATGTGTGTAACTGACTGTGGGTGGTGATGATACACAGGTCGTCTAATAGATGAAACACCTGGTCTCAGAGTAGATATAGGTTGATCGTTAACATAGATGTTGACATGGGCGGCGCGTAGATACTTCCGTATCACCCCCTCCCCCCTGATGAATAGGTATAAATGACAGATCTACGCCCATGGATGTTGAACAGAGTTTGGCCAGAATGCTTCCTGCGCCAACGACACTTCTTTCCAGACAGCTCGACGAAGAAGCGTCTGTTTTCAACCAGGGTCTTCACCATGTTGGTCAAGTGCATGTTGTTCACATTCAGTAGTTTGTGTAGATTCTGTGCACAGTAGCATAAGCTGCACGAGAGGTCTACAAATACAACTCCAGTTAAGACATTTACTGGAAAACATCTTCTATATGTTGGGTAAGCAGCTGTCTTGTGCAATACTTCCTAGGCTGGAATCATGCCTGCTCCTTCATCAGCGATGGTTATACAACTGCACTTAGGTGGGTGACTGGGTGGGTCAGAATTAGTCGCTCGAACAGCTTAAAGGTGTGGGAAAGTGAGACTGGTCTGTAACGCTTTGTTGCTGATGGGTCTTTTTTGGAGCTTGCATGGCATGTTCTGATGGATGTCGTTCCACGACAGGGAAAGTGTCCTCCCAACAGTTGTCCACACATGTAAATTGTTCAGGATTGTAGTGAGTGTGATCTTAATGTCAGAGATTACTTTTTTTTTTGTGCTCTTGACAACAATTCACAGGTTTTCAGCATAAATTAAAAATGCTTCAGCAGTTTGGTTAAGTGAAATCAATTGTAATCTCATTTACATGTTTAGGATGAGTCAGTGGCGTACAGTTCCATATGCATACATGTAGACAGCCAGTGGCGTAGCGAGGGTCAACGGATTGGGGGGCACAACTGCGAGGGAGCGTAGCGCCCGAGGGGGGGGGGGGGAGGGTGTGGGAGGGGGGTGTCCCCCCTCCCACGGTAGGGAGCTTTTGCAAATTTTCACTTGAAATAATGCAATCTGGTGCATACCTTGGAAGGAAATTTGATAATACTGAATTAAAGAAATCAGGACTTAAATCATCTCCCTCATGATAAAGTATACAAACACAATCGAACCTACATTACGTGTACATGCACACACACCAGACTCAATTACGCTCACGTGGTATATATCCGTGCTTGTCTATACTTATTGGGGGGAGGGTGTGGGAGGGGGTTTACCCCCTCCCACATGGAGAAATTTTTTAAATTGGTGTTTAAAATATGACTGTAGAAGTATGGTCATTATTGTCTTTTTATTTGTCATTGTATTATAATAGTGAACCTACTCGTAACGTATTTTTAAACGGGAATATCGATATAGTGATAGTGATATATAGTGAAACTAAGCAAGGGCGTCAACAACTTCTCAAAAGTGGAGGGGAGACATTGCGAGGAAGCGAAGCGACCAAGTGGGGGAGGGTGTGGGAGGGGGTGTCCCCCTCCCACAGTAGGGAGCTTTTGTATTTTGGGGCGTGAAATTGTGCGATTTGGTGCACACCTAAGACAGAAATTTCACGTAATATGAAGTAAATAAGTATGGAACCAAACATACATGACAAAGGGAGGGGGACAATCTCCTCCACTTTCAAATGTGGGGTGACATGATATTCCAATATGATTTGCGTTCAGCGCATATGGACCGAATTTACTGAAAGATATATTATTTCAGATTATTTTATTTTCCGTGACGGTGTGCTATAAATGAGGGTTTAATAAACTTCGTTTGAGGTGTGCGTTTGAGAAATTACACTGCTCAACACAGATCGAAAAGTGAGTTCAAGCAAACCGAAATGAAACTTGCAATATGAGAAACAGTATGCGCGCGAAGCGCGCGGCAAAAAAACGATATTTACAGTCCTTTTCAAACAAAAAAAAACAGCTATTTTGAAGATTAATTATTGATAAATATGTCTTTCCCCTCTTTGGCATTATATCACTCGATTTTTTTCTTCCTTATTTTCAGATTTTTTTTTTTTGGGGGGGGCGAAATGATATGCTCGCCCCCAATATTTTCATTGGGGGGGCGACCGCACCCCTGCCCCCCAGGATCGACGCCATGGGAGGGGGTGTACCCCTCCCACTGTAGGGAGCTTTTGCAAATTTTGGGCTTTAAATTGTGTGATTTGGCGCATACCCGAGACCAAAATAAGTGATTTGTATAGTTCAAGCTATATAATCAAACATACATAGTGTATGCATATTAAAAGTGGGAGGAACAATCACCTCCACTTTCAAATGTATGGGGAGGGGCATGTCCCCCCTCCCCGTCCCCTGCCTGTTGTCGCGTGACTAGACCCATGACACGGGTCCCTTGAGTTAGTTTCAGTAGGCCTATGCTCAACTGATGCAGATGTCGACTCTGGAGAAGATGACTGGTGCTCCTTCAATCATGATCATCAACAATATGCCTAGATATGCATCATGAATTAATGGAACTGGTGCATTTGCAGAGTGAAGAAATTAGTAAAGGAAGTTTGTCTTTACCTAGACATTTAGGACTACGTAGTGCAGCTATGCGCCTTTATATCCTGCATGAAGGTGTCAAATGGTCAAAATTATCTATAAAAGCGGGAGGCAGATTCTAGATCCTGAAAAGGCCCTTGGTATGATGGACGATTTACCATGTGCTAGGAAGTTTGTTAGGCCTATACGCGCTCTATGTCTTCTGAAGCGGTGAGCGTCGATCATCGCGCACGGGACTGAAAATTTGTATAAGGTGCTATATTGGAAGGATTCTTCAAACTGATATATGGTGCGCTATTGCTAATACTAGGGAACGACCGTTATGTTCTTCTTTATTATCGTTGATAACATCATTATCATCACACATTTAATAAAACATGATAATAATGAATAATATAGACACATTTGGCTAATGTCGGGTCGTCATTTTTTTTTTTTGCGCCAAATGATTGGGGGGGGGGCACGTGCCCCCCCCCCCCCGTGCCCCCCCCCCCCCCCCCCGTAGCTACGCCACAGGCCCCTGGGCACTGATGGTTATCAACGAGGAACCAAGGCATTGCTTGATGCTGGAAAATAGTTTTCAATTTTTTTTTTTATTTTTTATCATTGATATGCACTAAATGCATGTATCGGAGGAGTAATAACATGTTGTATGTTTTCAACGAAGTCATTTTAGTATTTTAGATTCACTCTCAGACTATTGGCATTATTATGGTCATACATTCTCATTTTGTCCCAAAACTATTTTATAATTTAAACCATAAATACCACAAAGGACAAGTTAATTTTCCTATCATGTCTTTGATGTCCATAATTTAACTTTCCTTATATATCTTATTGAAATAATTTTGTTATTTTATTCGTTATATTATTTTCTTATTTGACAAGAATATTTGATATTCCTATCAATTACACTAGATTAAAAATATGTTAATTTGACACAAACCATACTTGCAAATATACATGCAATGCACACAGCGCAGAATATACAGTATTATAATTACCAATGGAAAATACTCTGCAAATTATTATTAAAAAAACCTATGAAAATCTACCCTCATCTCTAGTGAGACTAAACATCTGGTGAAAAGACAAGGGTATCAAATTCACACTATTCAAACAGTATATTTTTGCTTGTACACGCATAAATACTACATAATTATAATGCAGCTAGCATGCGCCGATGGCTTGCAAATAAGGTGGTAGTGGGTTTAGAGAGCTGTGTGAAATTGGCACCGTTTGTTACCCTCTATTTTAAACGCCGTATAATTTAATAGCATTGTTTTTCTCATTTCATAGAACTAATGCCGGTAGATTTTGTCACGTATTATGGCCTCATGGTAAGAAATTTGATATGCTACTTTTTTTGTATAAATTCGAAATAAGCTATATGATTGTATACGCGTACGTATCATATAGACTTGACATTATAACATTCCGAATGGATGATTTTGCATTTCTATTGATGATTACAATTTCTTTATCAATATGGTATGTAATGTTGTATACATGTACTAATTTCTTAAGTACAATTACGGCCATGTGTACCATAATTATGCTGATGATTTCTATTAATTAAAAAGGGAGCTCTTCTAGCATATTTTACCCCATTTAAACGTGCCTTTTATGAGCAGAATTATTGTGGATAAGTCTATATTAGAAACATATTAATATCTGTTAAATATTATATGTTTGTCGGCGATGAAAATAATTGAAATCAGTCTTGAATCAAAAGATATGAAAGAGAGAGTGAAACCGAGACTTTTAAGCAAACAAAGTTTTGACAAAGTATACGCTTGCCTGGGTGTGTTTGAACAAGTTTTATTAACGGGAAATGGTTTATTAAATCACTATTAGCCTTTTACAAGTTTGTAATTTTGTTATGTCAATATCTAAACCGGGTGTTTTCGACGAAAAGGAAAACACTTGTCGCTTCTTCTTTTTTTTTGTTTACGGAGGAGAGAACGACAAGTGTATGATACGCGGTTAGAAGTTCTGTGAAGTTATTAGAAATTAATTCATTTTCAGTTTCTGTATCGGTTTTCCCACTAATATTAGGCAAACCCAAGCATGCGTAATACAGGAGAGCGCCGTTCGATTGTTTGTCTTATTATAACTCGCTCCTCGCTCTCACGGTCGGGTCTCAGATATTAAAATAGCCAAATAATGATAACGAGTGGAACACGTGTATGCCACAATCTTATCAAAATAATATTTCATTTACTATAAATGATAGTATTGAACTGGAAGAGGGGCAAATTCCAAACCAAAGGGTAAAACTACAATACCATTGTATAGAGATATTGAGTGAGAGAAGGGCGAGATAATACATGCGGCTAAGACAGCAGTTGGTTTTAAGCCATCTTCTATGGACTGTGGCAAATTAATTACTTAGCTCGTGATTTAGCATTGGTCAGGAGCCAGCCTGCCCAAGATTGGGGTGCTCTTTTGTGATTGCATGGTGCTGGTTTAGGATCAAGCGCTTCAAAAGCTTAAAAATGTGGCACAGAAGGCAGATGCTAAATTATTTTATCATTCTTTATGATAATTTCCTGGCATAAAGATAGTGATACTTTGGCATTATATCTGATCACTACAGAAAATGAGACAGACGGTGTAATGCTTAAGTTCCATGTTAAAATTCGAGGTATACACTATTTTGTCACCCGTATTTGCTTATACCATTTATTTAAAGTAAAGAAAAACAAACAGCATGAAATATGGAATTCATCTGACATGAGCTATTGCCACAACCATTCTTTCACAGGCCTTCATGCAAACAGATCATTTGTGAGGTGTCAGTGATTAACTGAATGTATTTAGTATCCCGTGTAAATGTATTATGAATATTGAGACATAGTACGTTTATTTTAGTAAAAAATAAGAGCGCAAATGTTGCAAAAGGAGTTAACAATTCTACACACACAGACATTCCCCTGCATGTGCCTCTATAAATTCCAGACAACTTTTCATGATCTAAAACATTTTTCAATGTGGACGTTAACTTTAATTTGCATTCAATTCATTCGTCACTTTCTGTCACCATGGTAATCATTTAAAGGCATGAATGTGTACCCATCTAGTTGTCACATGAAGTTTCTGTAACTTTTGGAGGGTAGGTATATCAAATAATGAACTGTAAACAAGAGATGTTCATTTGTTCTCTTTTCTGAAACAAACAAATGTGATGCCAAACAGAAGTATAATTCAAATATTGAAAAACAAGTTTCTGACCAGAATTTTCCAAAAACATTTTGTCTTAACTTGATATTGGAGTACATGCTATCGAAAATCTCACTCAGGACTAGATACATAGGGTTACTACTAAGTGAATAATCTGAAATTGTTTGTATGTAGCGCAATGTAATCCCCATTCCACTTTTAAGGTACACTTCAGTCTGAGTTATAACTAATTTAGACCCTAAAATACACAAGATACAACATAACAGTCTTAAATTTCATTCTAGGGAAAGTAGGTTGCATAATAATGCAAACAAAATGTCAAGATGTCTATACAAATCAGACAGATAAAGAAAAAAAAAAAATGTTATCAGAATATATAGGATTTTGTATGTTTTTATCAAATTTTAGTAAATAGCGCCCTCATTTGATGACCTTTTGAAATTATACTTATTGCAAACTCACGAGCCCTACTAGTTCTACATATGAGCCAAATATGAGAGTGATTGGTTCTAAAATAAAGAAATTAAAGAGGGAGCAATATGTACCTATTTGTGCCCTACACAAAATGGCCATCATATGCCTTACAATTACATATGACGCATGGTGATTACGTAATAAAAAATGTCATTTTTGTACATTATATTCAAAGGATAATAGCATTTCTGATTTAAATATACTTTCAGAAATAGACATAATAAGTTTAAGCTCATTTTCATCATTCTCATGGTGAAAAAAAATAAACTATACTAATGAACATTGTTTTTTTGACCGTTTTGTTTACGGAAATTCCCATGATTTTTCATATGCAAATTTGATGACGTCATAATTATATGAAGCCAATCAACTTTGACCATGAAACTTTTCCTGTGCCTTAAGCATATATAAAAATATGTATCAGCAAAATTTAGTTGATAAAGATCTAGCCATTATCAAATGAGAGCACTTAACGCAATCTCAATTTTCACCAACCCTAAGAAATACAGCAAAAAATGAAAAAGTGCTATTTTTACATACCTCCAAAAAAGTAGTAAAAAAACATAGTGTATATGAGTTTTTTTCTTGTTAACATTTTGTTTCTAACATTAGACATATCAATGGACAAAATGACACCCAAGTCGGAGGATCATAGGGGGGGTCACAGGTAGACCCCTCTGGCCCACGGACTAATTCGATCCAAAAGCAATTGCGGTTGTTCGAATCGCCTTTTGTTTATTTTTGTCTATGAAACTTCCCTGTAAAAGCATATATCATGGAGTCTGTGCACTATATACGTTGACGTATGCACTATGATTTTTGGCTAACTGTTGTATATACAACACATAAGTCGACGTAATCGATTACTTTCATTTGTATTCAAATCACACGATAGATTGAATGATTGAATCAGATATGGCTCTTTATAAAGTAGGTAAAATACCGAACAACACACAATTTGACAACTTAATAAACTATATAAAGATGGTTAGAATTATATGTTTAAAATGGCACTTCATGTAATATATTGGCTCAATTTTATTAAATTATTTATCTCACAATCCACCCTTACCCCCTCCGAAAATTTGAATTGAAAAACAGTATGTTCGCCTAACTTTCAGCTATACCGTATCCCAACCGTTCTCCTATTACCTCAGATATATACTTTTTGTATCTTGGGTAGATAGAAATTTCGATTATTTTGTGTAATATTGCAATTGTGTTTTAGTTACTTTTTAGTATGTTCTTTATCTAATATTTATATCACATATAACAAGAGCATGTACACTGAAATATTGATACTGTTAAACAGGTTATGATTGTTATAAAGTTTGATTCAACGGCCATATCTGTTGTTATAAGTAAAATAACGGAATTGAAAACAATGATGATGCCGTGTTGTGATTTTTTTATATGATGCCGTTTGATTTGTATCAATATTATTGCAGCCTTACATAATGTACACATAAATCTCCAAGAATAACTTCGTTCATAATATTTTTGATAAATGTAGCGCATAATAAGATTAACATTATATTTTAGCACTTTACAATAATATACTGTAACACACAAAACTGGAAACAATACGAGTTAATCTTAGACACATTCCAATTAAATTGGAGAGTTCGAATCAAACTAAGTAAGCTATTGGGATATGCAGGATTGGCCAATGTGTTTCATTAATAATAAATCCCTTAAGAACATGACAAGACCGCTGTATGAACTGTTTGGAATCTCCAATGATCCTATATTGCATTTATCAAACAGATAATATATTACCACTCATCGTTTGCATGTTTGCGCAATCGTTTCAAATGTCTGTTTGTCATCCATACAGTTTATCGTAACTTCTATTTCATGTGCAGTGCCACGCTGATGTACACCTTATACAGTGATTCACCCAAATATAAAAACAAATATATGCCCTCTCTTTCTCAAATTCGTGTTTTTATAGTTATTTCAGGATCATATTTACAGATCATAGGTATACAAAGTTGTTTTTCGTATAGTCCAAAATAATACAGTAATTAAATTTGCCTACTACAGGTATCTTGAAATATGTGAACAAAATTATGTTACCTACGAACACACTAGAATATTCGTTTCTGTATTACCTAAATGTATCGTTTCCGTAGAAGTTCCAGATTAAATATTTTCTTACAAAATGTTTGCAATATCAATGATGTGGATACTATCAATCAACATTACGAATTCAAATAGTCAGGTTTAAGATGGCCAAATGTTCATATTGAATATACATTTTGTTTTGAGGACACCACTTATAGTGCCAATGTAAATGTTTAAGAAGTCTCTTTTCACCCAATTGATTGTAAGCACATTTGTATGATCGTATTTCACTTAGAACTGACAAGGGACCCCCATATTTCGTGACAGTCACTGTGAATAAAAGGTTTTTGTTACCTACGTATGAAGTAAATTACATGTTGCCTACGAATACTTATTTTTCACGTACACTGTACACTTGTCATTTTTTTGCGCACAATCCTCAATTTTATATTTTTGGAAAAGGTATTTCCCACTCTTTACAATAGTGGAAAATAGTTCTGATTCACATCTTATTAAAGAAATTATGAAAAGTGATACAACCTCATGTTTTTAAGACAGGAAAATCTCAACACGCTAATAAAACATTTGAACTTGAAAATGTATAACAGAGTGATGTTTAAGACAAAACATGTGAATGTATTCCATGATTAGCATCTTATAGATGAAATAAAAGCAAATGTTTGCATGAAGCAGATTGATTTGGAGTTCCGTAATCACATTTGTTAAGTAATTCATCTGCATTCGTAAGTAACGTAAGGAAATGTACCATTAACTTCTCAAAGCGATCACTTGGCCGTTCGGAGAGATTAGTAATGTCACTTTTTCTGGTTATGGTTGACATGTCTACTTAACATGTGTAAAAGGATTAAACAAACAAAGCAGTTTGAAATTCGGACCTAAAAATCTGGCCGTGTACACTTTTCGTTGGAATCGACCATATTTTATGATATTTTATGATAAATGGTACACAAAACATGTAGCGACATGACAAAAAAAAAAAATATATATATATATTAATAATACAATAATCACGCCTAGTCATTTCGATGCTATTTTCACATAGGGACTCCCGCCACAGATGTGTACTTTCGCATCAACAAAAAGGTTATAAAGTAACATTAATTTACAAAACTCAACACTGTATCATTAGATTAATTAAATTATAGCGACAAGTCAGTCAAAACTTTATGATACTCACTCCTACTATTTATGATCCCTGCTCTCACATTGGGAATCCCGCCACTGATGTGTAGCTTGGCATCAACATATACATACTCGACAATATTTTATGATATTAACTAAATTATTAACAAAAACAAACAAACAAAACATGTAGCGACACGACAATCAAAATAATACAATAATCACGCCGGTACTCATAATTTCGATGCTATTCTCACATAGGGACTCCCGCCACTGATGTTTATTTTGCATCAACAAAATAGTTATAAACATTAATATACAAAACTCAACACTGTATCATTCAATTAATTAAATTATAGCGACAAGTCCATCAATACTCATTCCTACTAGATATGATCCCTGCTCTCACATTGGGACTCCCGCCACTGATGTTTAGCTTGGTATCAAAGTAATAGTAGACTAGCACA
Organism: Echinarachnius parma; assembly: GCA_037951105.1. NCBI lineage: Eukaryota > Metazoa > Echinodermata > Echinoidea > Clypeasteroida > Echinarachniidae > Echinarachnius > Echinarachnius parma. Next base: position 22,683 of record JBAMJV010008035.1, on the reverse strand, counting down.
AAACATGTTATAGACTACATTCGCTATAATTATACTCATGACATAATATTTATCTTTATCGAAAAAAATAGAACTATTATCGTATCTATTTATTTTTTTAATTTAATTTTTTATTTTTTTACATTGTAGTGTCGCCTATATAGACGAATTAAAATACCTTAAATCGACCTGTTATACACACAAAACGAACCAGAGCTCTTTGAATGTGAACATTTGAGCTTCTCAACAAATTCATAATTTCGTCAGGTCCAATAATATTCGTCTCTATTATGAGCATTGCTCTTTCAATCATAATTTGAGGGCATTTAACTAAATAATGAAGTACCGTTTCCGTTTCTAAGCATCTATCACATGAACCATTTCCATGCAGGGCTAAATAAATCTAGATTCAGTCCTATAATACCAAAACGTAGTCGTCGAAATATCTTTTCTTCCTTCCTATATAAGGAAGTATAAAATTTAAGTGGAAGGTACATTAACACTTGCTTTAATAAATAGAGTGAGTTTGCCCATCTCTGCTGCCAAATATTATTAATGTTATTCTTTGTTTCCTGTCTTGCTTCAGCAAGAGTCATCTTACTGCATATCTGGATTGGACCATTGTGTCCCACCTTTGCACATTTATCTGCAATTTCATTGCCTTGAATGCCACAATGTGCAGGAATCCATTCCAAAAAAACCTTAATATTTTTATTCCTTAAATGAGTTCACAAAATCAAAATTTCTTTTACCAAGTTATCATCTTTTACATTGCGAATGGCTAAAAGTCCACTCAAGGAATCACTAAAAATTACTACTCCAACATATAAATTATCAAATTGTTCTACCCATGTTAGGGCTAAAACTAGTTCTGCTTTAAACGATGACTTCGAGTAGGAAAACCTTTTACTTTGTTTATAACAAAGGGCTGGCACCGAAAAGGCTGCCGATTACGTATACTGCCCTGGGATATGCGAACCATCTGTAAATATATGAAGTTCTGTGTGGCATTTATTTTGTATCAACTCGTGAGTACATTGCAACGTATAATGAGGATTATCACTTTTATCTACATATTCTTTGAATTCCAAAGATATATGTGGTTCAAACAATGTCCATGGTGGAATAGGAATAATACAATTAAATTATATTGTTTCAATATTTACGTCTAAGGTTCTATATCCAAAAGGTTTATTTACATTTCTTTAATTTTAAATACTCAAATTGCCAACAAGGTTGAACATGAGAGTAAAGAGGGTGCGTTTTTATCTTACTCACTGAGTACTTAAAATTTGTTGTCAACATTTGTCTTCTCAAATCAAGAGGCATTTCTCCTGTTTCAGCTTGAAGGGCATCTAATTGAGTGAGGGGAAGGGCTCCCATACATATTGTTGGCGTGCGCGGGCTTTAGGCTAGGTGTTGTGGACGTAGGTGACGTGCTATCGGTGTGATGTGCTATCGGCGACGCGTTGTGTGTGCTGCCGACGCTGGTGGCGCTGTAATCTCTCGGCTCGCTGGGTGCGGACGTGAGTAACGCAACGCTCTTATGCGGGTGGCGGCGGGTGAAGTACGGCTGGCTGGCTGGCTGGCTGTTGCATGTCGATGCGCTGGTTGCGGACGTGAGTGACGCTAGGCTGCTTGGTTTCTTCTGTGGGTGGCGGCGGGTGATGTACGGCTGGCTGTGGTGGTGAAGTAGGCAGCTGTGTCGGCGGTCTATCTGTGTCCTTGTTGATGAGTGGTTTCCAGATGTCGCTGATGTATAATCCTGTATCTTGAGGTACTGTGTTGCGGCGGTGAATTTCGATGGCTTCTCGGATGCGGCGTGTGTTCCAGTGTTTGATGGTGGTGATGAGCTTGCTGTCGTCCCATTGAATGACGTGTTCGTGCTGTTGTGCGTGCTTGACGATGGCTGACTTGTCCCAATCGCTGAGTCTGTAGCTGGTCTTGTGTTCCTTTAGTCGTGTTTCCAGATTTCTGCCAGTTTCCCCAATGTTGACTTGACTGCATTCGCATGGATTCTGTAGACTCCTGCTTTTTACAATAAAAAATGCAATTCCTGTTCGTTCATGCATAAAAGTTTGGTTTAATAAGCCATGAAATTCACTCAGCAAACCTAAACTGATCGCAGTTGATCATGAATGTATCATATCACCCTCAATTTTGTGAGCTCCAAAGGATTTACCTCTCACAAATTGGAAGGCTAATTCCTGCGCAACCTAATTTTCATACCCTTTACAAAAGTGAGCAGTGCTCACCCAAGCATGAATTATTTTCGGACTTTTTTATGTCATTTGAAAGTTGAGTTTATGAGCTTTCCATACATATAAAACTTTTCCCCTTGAATCATATATTTTTGATTCGGCAACCATTTCAAAAGTGTATAGTTTTTTGGGGACGCACGGTAGGTTGGTCCTCTTCCGTTGTGGTGTTGGCGGCGGACTTGCTGGCTGGAATCCCGGTCTTGATCTTGTTTCTTGGGTACTTGTTGATGTCAGTGAGTGCAGTGGTGACGTACTTGATTTCCTGTTGCAGATGGTCAGCATCGCTGAGTTGGTGGCTCGGCGGATGAGGGTGTTGGGTACTGAGTGAATAACTGCTGGAAGGTGGAACGATGTGTAGTGCAGGTATCTGTTTGTGTGTGTGGGCTTCCTGTAGACTTGGTGGGCGGGTTTATCGGATGGCGATCTAGTAACGAGGACGTCGAGGAAGGGATGCTGTTGTGTTCCTCGGTCTCCATGGTGAATTTGATGCTCAGGTGCTGCTGGTTGATGTGGGTGAGGAAGGTGTCCAAGTCGTGTCCAATATCATGACGTTTAATTGTATATCATGTTTAATACTGTAGTACAAACGTATACCATGTTTTTTTTAATTAACTGAGTACAAAACTACTCAGAGCTTGGTGTAATTTATTTGAGTACAGGAACTTACTCAGTCCTTGAGATGTGCACCTTACTTGGAAAATTGCTTTCTTTTGTATAATGCTTAGGTAATGAGAAATACTTCAGCATTTCAAAGTGCACTTATGAGATTACTTTAGCTCATTGTCAGAATTTTGGTATGACAAATTGTATTTGATTGTGGTCAAATGCTATTTAGATAATTGATTCTTGTTAGGATTTGTATTCAGATTAATTTCCATTCGGAACCTAGGGAGTTTATATTACCAGAGGGTAATGGGTGAAGTTGGTTAGAATAGGGATACAAATAAAGGGTGTTTGTAGGTCATGTAATATAGAGAATGACCGTGTTCCCATGAGGTCTGACAGTTGGAGGATTTGGTGGAATATGCGATGATGTATGCGTATTAAGTATTTTAAACTTGTCAGCAATTCTAAACAGTTGTGTGGAAGTTATACTAAATGAATTTACCTTTATTAATCATTTTTCTTTATATCATAATGTTAGCCTATATCTAGTTATTCTGATATTATGACACACGTTCACGTTGTACTGTTATATACTACTGTCTTGTACAGATATTGTTTAATGAATACATGTGATGTATTACATGTGATGTACTAATTGAACATGTATTTATTGATGTTTTATTCTTCTGCTTTTGCAGGGTTTTCCTTTTGTTGATTTTGACTGGTGAATACACTGCATTGTACACCGCACCACTCCTTGTATGATCCCTTTATTTGGGGTATCTCTATCTGCGACCTACGACAATATATTTCATTCTTCTCTTACCATATAAGCTAAATAACACGGTAGAAGAGAAACGAGTAATTTTCGTTGAGTTACACTCTTTAAAGGGATCCCTTTAATATTTCGTATACGTTGGAAATGCGTGGTCCTTATATTTGTATAAACAACAAATAAATGAAGCTAATATTAAGCAAATTACTATCGACTTGGAAGGTAAGGGCAAAAATATTCGTGCCTAGGTGATTTGCGGAGGTACTGTCATGCCTCGGATACGCCTCGGTATGATAGTACCTCCGCGAATCAGCGATGCAACGCATAGTTTGCAACCATCACCCGAGTAAGGAGATTCGGTCATTTGCTTTATATCCCTCATATTATTTTGATCACAAACAACCTATAACTGACAAAAATGACCCACAAGTAGGGACTACTGAGCAATTGATCGAGTCTTGTATTAGGTGATACGCATAGGCGCCGGAAGTGGGGGGGGGGGGGGGGCAGGGGGCGTGGGAGGGGGATACCCCCTCCCAAACCCTCCCCCTCTGGCTATGCCCAAGCCCTCGGTCGCTTCGCTCTCTCGGGATTCATTATTAGCTGTAGACCATGTTGTTAGATCATACATGCGCCATATGGTTTATGTTGGAATTGTGTATGACACTAAAAACAACATTTATGTGTGAGTTTAGGTGCATATTTATTATTGCGTCAATTATTTGTTTTCTTCGTGAAAAATATATCAAATCATAACACGCTTTCCCCAGATACAGTTAATCTTAAGCCCGAATTTACTATCTAGGTATGCACCAGATTGCACAATATCAATTCCAAAAATGCAAAAGCTCCCTACCGTGGGAGGGGGGACACCCCCTCGCACACCCTCCCCCCGCTCAGTCGCTTCGCTTCCTCGCAATTTCTCACTCTCACATCTGTCTCAAAGTTGGCAACCCAGAGCGTGGTTGGGCATGAGGCCCTACACAAAATAATTGTGAGCCCCGTTGGGGTTTTGTCCCCCCCACCCCAATCCAAAACTGCTTCCGGCGCGCCTGGTGATACGTATAGCGTATCACCTATTGTATCACCAATCGCACGACATGTCACGATCATCTCATGCTTTGTTTATATAATTTGTGTCATGCACAAATCTCGAACTTGATAAGATCGTGTTCATAACATATGAAGAGCTTTCAACATAAAGGCGCTAAATCCATTCCGGTTAATTTCGAGAAAATCAGTGTTTTTTAATTACCCACATTTGTCTATTTGTATTCATCAAATATATACTACAGGTGGAAGAGCTACCACTAAAGGTTATACACATTCAAGTTAGAAAAATCCAGCGTACAGCATGTATCTTATATAATTTTTCATATTTTATTTATTTTTAGATTTAGCGCCTTTTGCCGGAAATAATGGATATAGCGCCTTTTGCCGTAACTATTTTGACAGTCAATATTGAGTTGTTCACTGACAATAGTATAAACGGTGTGTACATGATACATAATATTAAAGGTAACGTTGAGTATTGGTCAAACTTAACTTTAGTAACCAAAACC
>JBAMJV010008035.1:0-15000 GCA_037951105.1 Echinarachnius parma | reverse complement strand
TATCTGTGTGCGTGTGCGTATATGTGTGTGTATGTGTGTTTGTGTGGATGTGTTTGCGTGTGCGTGTGTGCATGTGTGTGTGTGTTTGTGTGTGTGTGTGTGTGTGGCTGGTGGGTGGGGGCCTACTATGATTCAAGTACAGTTGAGTTAATATTCTGTATCATCTATACACCTTTTATACTCTTGTCAGTGAACAACTCAATATTGGCAGTAAAAAATATTTCTGGCAAAAGGCGCTATATCCATTATTTCTGGCAAAAGGCGCTAAATCCATAATAAAATAAAATATGAAAAATTATATAAAATACATGCTGTACGCAGGATTTTTCTAACTTGCATTTTTATCACCTTTAGCTCTTCCATCTGCAGTATAGATTTTATGAAAAAACAGAGACAAATGTGGGTAATTAAAAAACACTGATTTTCTCGAAATTAACCGGAATGGATTTAGCGCCTTTTGGTTGAAAGCTCTTCAATACGGACACACATATGAAACCCATTCATACATACCAAGCCCACACAATCGTAATGCCAGATAAACATATCATATCACCTTTGGGAAGTAGTGAAGTTAGGCATGTTAGGAATAACATTAAAAGGACATTTTCATCAATTTAACGATCAGCAAAAGCTTACATAGTACCCTTGACATGTACAAAATACGTTCAGTTGAAAGCTAGTTATTTACAATAGTCGTTTATAACGAGGTACCGCTTACAACGAGTTAAATTTAACAGTCCCGACGACCTCGTTATAACGGGGTTTCCCTGGTACGACTCCACTATCAACTTCCAAGTTTATTGTTGTTACCGAATAATGCGTGCTCCGGCGACCATCGTTTTCAAGTGGGCAAAAATGACGTCAAAGACAATCATCAAAATACAGTTAACATAATATAATAACAAAATGTTGGACTTCTTTATTTATCTGAGATTTCTAATCTTAACATTTCCTCAAATTACTCTTTTTTTCTTACATTATGTTGGCAGTTTTACCTCTGGTATTTTTCTACTGACATTTTGTCACTGTCAGTTTTGCAACTGACATTTTTACCTCTGGCATTTTATCTACTGGCGTTTTTGTCACTGACGTTTTAATACTGGCATTTTTAGCTCTGACGTGAGTAACACTGACATTTGTACATGGAGCCGCATGCCCAGTATAGCCTTCCATGTATACCTGTATAAAGTATACAGATTTCTGCAAAGCAGTACAATCATAATTACCCAGCTTGTCGATATCTATCCACACGTTGTATCCTTTCCTCTCGAGGTATTCCTTCACTCTGATCACGATGGCTTGGTCGAAGAGCTGATAACTGATCATGATGTGAGCTTGGTCCTCTCTTTGTTCATCTTGTTCGTTGACTACGAACGAAGCTTCTGAACATGCTTCTTGCATTTCCTGACTTGCAGACGTTGTCTTTAACAACTTGTTAGCTGCATGAGAATGGACGTCAGAAGATTAGACACATGCTATAAAAACTACACTGTCCTTGGTATAGAAACATACCGTGTGTCAAAACAAACTGGTACATTTGATCAGGAAAAAATCATATAACATAATAGTGATTATTTTCAGGCTATTATAAATCATATTGATATGTATATTATTTCCATGTTTTTCAGTGTGTGTTTTCTTCATATGAATGTGTACTATTTGTTTGCCTTGTGTACAGTGAATAGATAGGAAAAAGGTGTACGTTTGACAGTGTTTGTGTATGTTATGCGTCATCATTTTAGGTGGACACGGTTTCTATTTTGTGATTTGTACATATTGTAGAATTAAATTAATAAATCGTCTGCAGACAAACACTATTAAATTAAATTCTTGATGTCAAGACCTTTTGTATTTATATCAAGAATTTATATTTTGATATTAAGAATGTAATGCTTGATATAAATAAAAAATCAAATACATCGAATTTTTTATATCAACCAATCGAATTCCGGATATGAAGAATTTATTTATTGATATAACAAATTTCTTTTTTATACCAATAATTGTTGATATAACTTTTCCTAATTTTAAACCATTTAATTTTCGAGCACAAAAGTATTGCAAATATTTGCAATTGATTTCGAACGCAAAAGTAATGCAACAACACTGGGCAACATACTGTCCATACTGCAACTATTGGTTAAAATCTGCCCAACTGATGTTCACTTGATGGCTCAATCGGGTAATAATTGCCCAGAATTATCAATCTGTTTAACCAACCAACAATTACCCAACTAAATAATAATAATAATAATAAGACAGTGCTTCTTTAGCGCGTTATAATATAAATATATTATCTACGCGCTTTACACATGTTGCATGAATTACACTTCAATACTGAAAGGGGCCCTGCAAACCAAATGCATCTTCTGTTTATCTGTATTAGTGTACATTCAATATTTGTAAACAGTGGCGTAGCGAGGGTCAACGGATTGGGGGGGGGCACAACCGCGAGGGAGCGTAGCGCCCGAGGGGGGGGGGGGGGGAGGGTGTGGGAGGGGGGTGTCCCCCCTCCCACGGTAGGGAGCTTTTGCAATTTTTCACTCGAAATCATGCAATCTGGTGCATACCTTGGAAGGAAATTTGATAATACTGAATTAAAGAAATCATGACTTAAATCATCCCCCTCATGATAAAGTACCAACACTTTCGAACGTACGTGTACACTCACACCACACTCCCATGAAACTAAGCAAGGGCGTCAACATTGCAAGGAAGCGAAGCGACCGACCGGGGGAGGGTGTGGGAGGGGGTGTCCCCCTCCCACAGTAGGGAGCTTTTGTATGTTTGGGCGTGAAAATGTGCGATTTAATAATAATAATAATATTGAATATTTGTATTGCGCAATATCCACCTAATAAGGTGCTCAAAGCGCATTAGAAAATTCAAAATTCAAAATCGGTTCAGAAACGGCTGAAATATCCATAAATATATTTTTATTCAAAATGTTCTTCACCATGTTCACCGGCAATCACCGGGCGATATTTAGACTTCTTACAAAAATTTCAAAAAATGCAGAATAGGTTTTTAAAAAAAGTCGTTGATGATATCTCTATTAAATCATTATTTTAAAATATAGTTTAAGATAATAAAAAAAAATTAAAAAAAAAAATTAAAAAAATAAAATTTGATTTGGTGCACATCCGAGACAGAAATTTCACATAATATGGAGTGTATAAGCTATGGAACATACATACATAATGAAAAAGAGACGGGGGCAGTCTCCTCCACTTTGAAATGTGGGGGACATGATATTCCAATTTGATTTGCGTTCAGCGCATATTGACATAATCGAAATACATATCATTTAATTTCTGTATCGTGTGCTATAGATGAGGGTTTAATAAACTCTGTTTGAGAACACATTCCCCAACACATTTGGAATGGTGAGTTTTCACAACCGAAATTAAACTTGCAATATAAGAAAATGTATGCGCGCGAAGCGCGCGGCAAAAAAACAAGATTTTAAGGAAAATTTGGCTTTCGCAATTTTTTATAATGCAAACCTTGAGGCATACATAATATCAATTCACAAAATCAGCATATTCTTCTGAGTCATATTTAGTGATTTACAGACAAAAAGGGAATTTTTCTGCATAAATTTGCATAATTAATTGATAAAAATAATAGTGTTGCTACCAGAAATCAACTGTACATCAGGGCTAGAAATGTTGCTGAGACACTTCCGAAACACCCCAAAGTGACAAACCAAGTCTGTGGTGGGTGTTGCATGAACTCCCTAGGCCTCTTCTGAGAATTGGCTCCCGGACTATTATAATTGTTAGTTTGAAATGTAATGGTGGAGATTTTGCTTGCTAAAATTCAGTTTTACCAAACTGTACTGTCTTTACCAGAACTCAACATGCCTTTAAGTCATAAAACAAATTGAATTGCAAATGCTTACGTCTTATACAGAACATACAAGCAAACATGACAATATACTGTTCATTGGGCACTGTCTTAATTTTACGCAGAGCGAAAGAGGTGGGTTTTCAGTGAGGATTGTCGAATAGCAAGGGGGAGTTCATCCCACAGGTTTGGGGTCAGCATATTGAAAGAATCTAGAGCCATAAAAAGAGGTGTTACATTTGGAGAAATCTAATGAGAATTGGTTGCTGGAGCGTTGCTAAATGTAACCAACATTTTAAGAGTGTATGGGTGTATCAAAGTTCTAGACTAAGCAACGTCCAGAACGTTCTTCAAATCAAAGACATGAATTACTGTTGAGAGTATCGGAAGTGAAAACAAACATGAGCAGATTTACCCATTGTATTGTTGTTCCTACATGTGTACCCTTATGTGTTCGTTTTCAAATAACTAGGGGCAAAATTTGCCGATTACATAACAAATTCGACGCTTTACGGATTGATCAACTTTTTCTTCTAAACTAAAATTCAGAATTATGATCTACAATTTCCCACAAGAGAAAATCACGAAGCCGAAGCCAGCGCACATGCAGTCCTAACAAATGTTAATACATTTATATAAACGTACAAGAAATCTTAAGCCCACCGCACTCTACGCTGACAGGAGATCTGATCCATACAGCTGTATTACAGCTGTATATATAGGCTTTCTTAAATGAAATTAAATGGTTTTATATGACATAGTATTGAGGATTTGAAACATACTATGATTTGAATACGCACGTCGTACTTTAGTTCAGATACGGAGCTGTTTATCGGTTCAATATCAGATCGGGTAGTGTGCAGTGGCGTGGCCATACCAAAAGCAGCAGTAAAGACCACAGTATACACGCACTGTTTCGACCATGTGATGAAGACTGTGATGCACAGTGTGAACCCACATATTACTAACTGTGAACCCAATATGATTTGATCAGTGTTTTTACAGTGTGTTGACACTGTTAAAACACTCAAAATTTCATATGTTTGATCCACACAATGTGTTCGTACTGTGGTCCAAACTGTAAAGCACCATGTGTTCACACTTTGTTACCACTGTGAAACACAGTTTGTTCACACTATTACACACTGTGCATAATGTGCATTGTTTCCACACTGTGATCTTCACTGCGAAAGCCTGTTTCTAGCTGTGTACACACCGTGTAAAGTGTGCATTGTGTCCATACTGTAGCATTATGTATTCACACAATGTTCACACTATGTTCATTATATGGCATACTGTATTCTTTCGAGAGGGGAACTTTGCATATTTACCGGGTTCGATCCCACTTATCAGTTCGAGTGCCCCGATGATTTTCGGTAGCATTTGTTCAACCTCCACCACGCTCTGTATTGTGTAGTACATCTCCCCTGATATACATGTTTTCAGCCAGTTCTCTTCTTCGAAACTCCCCAGCTTTATCGGCACGATCGACTTCTTCTTTCCGTCTGCCATTGTTAGTTCTGCCAACAAAATAGAACGGGTAATGTGTTATGTGCACCTAACATTTCAGAATCCTGAGAAGGCAAACAAAGTTGTTACACGTACCCACGATTGCCGAATGCTTGACAGAAGTGCATCGTAGTGGCGTAGCGTGGTCTGACTGATTGGGGAGGCACGCACAATTATTGAGGGGACCCATTCAGGGTGTAAAGATAAACTGCTAAGTTGACCAACCACCATGGGCAAGTAGTCCAACTCAGTCCCACTTCAATAAGAGATTGGGCAAGCAATTGAACGTATCCCAGGAAATGGATGAACCCCTAAAATAAGTAATATGCAAGACACAAAGGATCTACAATGTATAATGCACCTCATTTTGATGTTGCTAAACTATTAAATTTACACTGATATGTACAGAGTATGCTTCTGGAATGGTTCAAAGGCATGGGTAAGGGGATGGATATACAGACAGCATAATTATGTTCTTTTATCTATCATACGTCCTAGACACTAGATTTAATAAATATTATGGAAATCTATTTTTCGAAACTTTTGGGATATAAAAACGGTTGCCTTTTATTCATAATAGTAATAATTTTGGACCATGGTTCCCTGAAAAGATGAGGCCGACATCGTCAAAAGGAGGAGCGGCCGGTGTGACCATTGTCGGTGTCCATCTATACAATGTGGCATATCGAATAGTAACGTGTGATGCTGTAACAGTAGTATTATACCCATATGACCCAAAGCTATAAGCTAAAGCTATAAGGAAACTGCAACAAATCTCTACAGTTTTGTTTGGTATGTAGAGCGGTCCATGGCGTAGCCAGTATTAAGCCATACGCCAACTGAGGAGGGGTCGGAAGGTAGTTTAATCTGAACATGTGAATTGATCTGGGTGTATAAAATACTGCTTTATGCATACTGTACATGAACTCCCAATACATTATTAATGATTCAAATCGCATTATTCTCTTAATAAACATGTAAGGCATATATTCAGTGGGGCAGGGGTTTGGACGGACCAGGATGAGGTAAAGAGATCGTTCCGGGATAAGAAAGCAATAAAGGAGCAGCCTATCATAAAATCAAGAACGAAAGACATTTCATGAATTCATTACAGAAAGAGGGGTTATATCCGAGGTGGGAGGGGGGGGGGGGGGGGGGGAAGTGGCACTTACAATATTTTGACGGGGTGTGCCTCACGGAACTTTGATATGGGTGTCTTAAGAGCTGACTACAAGCAAAACATATAGGGTCTTTGGAGCTACAAAAACCCTGAAACGGGAGTTAAGAGGTCTAAGGCGCAGACTAAAACTACAAAATACATGGACTTGGAGCTACCAAAGACCTACGGAAACCTTCAAATGGTGGTCCAAGGAGCTAACTAGAAGACGCTACTCAACTACCTAGCCAAGTCATTCATGGGGTTTTTGGAGGGGCAACTTTTGAAAAATCTAGTATCTTGAGAGTGGCAATCGGGTGTGAAAATGGGGGTTTTGTAAGCGGCACATACCCGTCTTACATTATACATGAGTGCCCCCCCCCCCCCCCCCCCGGCGTTATATAGCCCAATTTGCCTTAGCTATGTCATTGTTTAGGTCCTTGTGTAACACAAATGTTTTCAGCACATCAAGAAACATATCAAAAGACACCGGGAATATCAAAATCGATCAACCCAGTCAATTTGTATACATCAAAAGAAGGTTGTGGACGGTCATCTTGTAAAAGGGCGGATTTTTTTAGATTTTAGCCATTAAATGAGGTAAATGTATCCCAATCGTTTTCAGCATTCCAAGAAGCAAAATTCGACACCAAGATTATCAAAATCGGTACAATCGTTAATTGTTTACATCAAATATTATATTTGGGGTGGCCATCTTGGAAAATGGCTGCCATGTCGAGTTTTTGCCATCATATGGGTCCGTATATTATGTGTCTTACTCGGTTTTAGCATATCAATACACATCGAAATTGACACCAAAATAATAAAAATCGACCAACTCAGTCAATGTTTGTATAACAAAAAGTAGCTTTTGGCGGCCATTTTGAATAAATGGCTACAATCTTGGATTGGTGCCATCTTGGAAAATGGCCGCCATCTTGGATTTTCGCTTGTCTAAGAGTTTTTTTTCTAAAAAGTGTCCCTTTAAAGGTAATCTACATACGAAGTATGTTGCTTTTATCAGACTTTGAAAGATTTCCATGATATTTTACACTTGACTTTTCTGCTCTACTAAAAACTAAAACTACACGACCAAAATGACTGTTCTTCATTGGAAAAGACACTCTATCCGATAGACATAATAACTAACATTTTGGAGGGGCCCCGTTCCGTTTTGGGGGGCCAGCCTGTATTATTTTAAGTTTGGCTGCAATATTGCATTCAAAGAAACCCAACATACACTGTTGGTCATAATGTTGGAATATTTTTTTTTTTAGGTGAAAGTTCAATTCATTTTCCCTATTTTTGCGCCTTATGAACTATTTCAGACTTAAAATAATAATCATATAATGTTTCCAAACTACCAATGTACAATGAATGGTTGAATGGGTTTACATTAATTAATCAAGCCTTTTGTTTTGAGATTTAAAGGGACATACCCTCTTTTGCAAGGCAACTTTCAAAAGTTGCGAGGTTATTGTCTTATATGAAAGAAAATGTAATTTAATAGCATGCCTGAAAAAATTAGGGTTTGAAATCTCCTTTTCGTGGAGTTATAGACCTAAAACTAATAAATTGTCGTCCAACAATTAATTGTGCATGTATTACAGTCAGAATGCAACTCAGCCCGATTCCACTGTATTTATTCATATCGTATTCATAGATTTGCGACCCGCACGCACCAATGAGCAATGCAGAGGGGTATTATTTTGAGCTTTATGGAACCTTAACATAGTTTTTAATGAATGAATGTGGTATCAAATTTTAGAGGAAGAATCATATTTTATGTCTATAATAATTAATCAAGTATTAAATCAAATTTTACCAGTGAAATTTCTTGTCAAATATCACCAAAAAATAATAAGTTCAGAAGTAAAAAATAACAGTTTATGCTTCTTGCGTCTCAATGATTTTATAATCATTGTAAAGCATGTTTTATACTCTTTCAGGATATGTAGGTTTTATTTTTGTTGCGTTGGATAATCGGGTCAGGAGCCAAGAAAATACCACTCAGGTACAAATTAAGAACAACTAAAATGCGAACGAGCATTCCTATTGGATGGTACGAAGGGGTGTGTTTGAAGCGGGCCAGTGATTGGCCTCATTCAAATAACGCAATACCAGGCCCCCCCCCCCTCCTCGTAAACGCGCTGTGCGGGGAAAGAGAAATTCTCTCTCTCCCTCTCTCTTCATCGCGGGACGTGCATAATCAGCGTGATGCTGAATCAACCAATCAACGGGCTGGATTGCCGCTGAAAGCCAACAATATGATATTTTATTTTGTCCTTTGCTGGTCTTTGTTGGCTCCTACCCCCAATTAAGAAATAAACGGCTTCAAAATTGACATATTTATAAAGTGTATTAAATTACCTTTCATATGGTATAAATATGAAGGAGACGCAAGTACATTTTGTAAGTTTTCAAGCCGAATGAAAAAGAACTTTCAAAAACGAATTTTGTCAAGTTATTACACTTGATTTTCATCTTTTTGTCGTTGTTGAATTAAAAATATAATTATATGGAAGCAAAGAATGACATATTTTCTACAATGTCATATATCACATTGTACAATAGGTTATTGCAAACTGAAGTTATCGCATTTTTAAAATGATGTATCTCCAGCCGAGTACTATTCGGGAGAGAAAGTTCGATCGGTGGAATCTGAATAAAATGAGCGTTTTAGCCTCATTAAAACATGCTTTGCTCTATGACTGTTATATGTATATTCACCCAGTGAGAAAGATCGTATACTGATTCAACGAAGTACCACAATGCTATGCGTGACCCCTACGTGACCCGCGCATAATTAAGCATAGCATGACCGCACACTAGGCAAATTAAGCAAACCTCGCTTAAACTGACTACATGTAATGGCATATTCTTCATTTTTGAGATTTTTTTTTTCCGTGACATACCTTTACAAATTGTTGCTTCACAAAACCTTTACAAGAATAAGTACAATATAGTTGTAATATTATACTAAATTAGTTAAACTCTTTTATTGACCGATTTTTAGTCTGATGAAGGGACGCATTCGTTTTTCATTCGTAGAATCCAAATTATAGGGCTGTTCGATCTGATTTTTTTTTGTGGGTGTTTCATTCATCCCCATCCGTCAACTGGAAACTGTTCAGACGTTTTGTCAAAGAGGGGCTGTCTCTTTAAAAGGCATGATCTTTCATGGTGGGCCCGTTTCCTTCTCCAAAGCGTATGTCCGGCAAGTCATCAGTATGTGTAATTTCTCAGCGTTGGCTTTAAAACTTTCAACCAAAATTGTCACAAAGGCTCTCTAGGCTATACTCCATCCAACGCCGTTGCCCACACGCCAAACGATGCATGTGCTCCACCAGGAAGGGGCGTTAACAAGCAATGTCCACTGTTTCATTGAAACATCGTAGGTTAGGATCTGTAAAATCCTCAGACGTCATCGAGAGGAGGGGCAATTAAAGCTACGGGAATCTTTAGGACGTTCACAATTGACCACAAGGATAACTGGTCGCAGATTGCTTAACTTGTGCCGTAGAAACCGGAAATGCCAAAATGGAGACTTCGCCGTCTTTGAAGAAAACACTATGGAATCAACGCCTTTTGCCAAACTGTAGATCAGAAATCCCTCTAACATGGTTACCGAGCATAACAAACTACCAAGTGTCCACTCTAATCCATGCAACCAAGATTTACCGGATGTTCCTGGACTAGGGAGCACAGAATTTTGCCGCCTGGACACTAGAGATATGTCATCTGAATGGGTACGAGCCATAACATCCTTGACCAAACAGATGGAGGACGAAGGGTTCGTCGATTCCGTGACGAGAAGCTGGAAGATGTCTGTATTCACAAAACGACTTGAGGTTGTGACGGACCAACGGTGGTATGGCTCGTACCCATTAAGATGATCTGCAGTTTGGCAGAAGGCGTCGATTTCATAGTGTTTTCTTCATAGACGGCGAAGGCTCCATTTTGGCATTTCTGGTTTCTACGGCACAGGTTAAGCAATTTGCGGTCATTTGTCATGGTGGTAAATTGTGGACGTCCTAGAGACTCCCATATCTTGAATTGACCCTCCTTCGATGACGTATGAGGATTTTACAGATCGTAGCCTGCGATGTTCCAACGAATCAGTGGACATAATTGCTTGTTGAAACCCGTTCCTAACCGTAACCCTAGCACAAGCATCGTTTGGCGTGTAGGCAATGGCGTTGGACTGGATATGACCTAGAAAGCCTATGAGCCAATTTTGGTTGAAAGTTTTGCAGCCAATGCTGAGAAATGACACATAATGATGACTTGCTGGATATACGCTTTTTAGAGGGAAAGAGGCCCATCATGAAAGGTGCTGCCTTTCAAAGCTCAAAACAAAAGGCTACATTAATTAATGCAAACCCATTCAACCATTTATTGTAAATTGGTAGTTTGGAAATCTTATATAATCATTATTTCTAGTCTGAAATGGTTCATTAGGCGTAAAAATAGGGAAAAGGAATGAAGTCTGATCTAAAAAAAAACACAATATTCCAACATTATGACCAGCAGATTACACCGACCTGACACCACATCTCGGCTTGCACACATACCTCGGTGTATCCCCGAACTGAGAAGTCTGCACGATGTACATACTGTGCCAGACTGACCATATGATGCACGGTAAGGTCGGATTTGAGTGATGGACAGGATCCAATAAAATGATTGATCATACATAATTAAGTATTATGATGTAAATATTAATTTTTAATGGGCGCCAAAAATTAAAAAGAAACGACAACAGCGACTACCTAGTCAACTTACCCTTTTTGCAGTTTTTGCTTGCTTGGTATCCCGGGGTAACGCAAGCCAGAACAGCCCACGAATTTGCAATCGCCATGTACATTGCGTCGTAAATGTTTCCCCCTATTGTATAAAACAAATTAAGAAAAGATTGACTGAAAATGATCGTATTTTTGTCGACATTACCGCCATGTATGACGTCACTTACTAGCACATTGTGATATGAGTTCATCCTCGTGTTTGAAATTGAGTCAAATATCCAATGTGCTGCGTATATAGCAATTTAATATATATTTTTTATCTTGCACATTTGAATCCAAGTATCTATCCTTGATTTTGAATATTTTACATAGTACAGTTTTCGTCAAACAGAATAAGAGTAACCAAAACCTGCATCATAACAAACTAATAGTTACTCCACCATGCTTAAAGTTAGAAACTACCATGTCAAAATCCTGTTATCATTCAAGATAGATAGATGCAAAATTTACAGAACATTTAATTTAAAATAATACAATATTGTCTTGTTACTATTGCCTTACTACCATAAACAGTTAGAAACAGTTAAAGGGATAGTTGAGTTCTGGTAAGGAGAGTACAGTTTTAGTGAAACTGAATTTTAGTAACCAAAACCTGCATCATTACATTACAAACTAATAGTTATAACTAGAAAGGAACACAACATTACAAATGACGTAGTAAAGATCATGTTATCATTCAAAAAGAGCCGTTAAAACGTAAGAGGGCGCTCTCTAAACACTCATCGGTTTCAACCATTTTGAATAAAATATTGTGCATGTGATGCTTTGTTGAAATAGTGATTAGATAGAGAAATAACCAACAACTATTTAAATACCTATTTTGTAACTTTTTTGAAAAGAGGAAGCATTTTTTTGAATTTTTAACGGCTGGTTCAAAATTCTCTAATAAACCCGGGGCCCCGGGTTTATTACAAATTGTTATATTTATGGATATTTCAGCCGTTTCTGAACCGATTTTGATCAAACAAAGATGATTTTATTGTTTAAATATTATGCTCTTTCAAATTTTACACTCAGTTTTTCATTACCTCACAAACCAATTAAGTAGTCTAGCGCCCTCTCTACCAAAACTCAACTTTCCCTTTAATGAACATAATATTGAAAAGAAAATGTTTAAGTACAATTATATAATACCATTAAAGGGATAGTTGAGTTTTGGTAGAGAGGGCGCTAGACCACTTTTTTTTTGTGAGGAAATGAAAAACTGAGTGTAAAATTTGAAAGAGCATAATATTTAAATAATAAAATCATCTTTGTTTGATCAAAATCGGTTCAGAGACGGCTGAAATATCCATAAATATAACAATTTGTAATAAACCTGGGGCCCCAGGTTTATTAGAGAATTTTGAACCAGCCGTTACAAATTTTTAAAAATGCTTCCTCTTTTCAAAAAGTTACAAAATAGGTATTTAAATAGTTGTTGGTTATTTCTCTATCTGATCACTATTTCAACAAAGCATCACATGCACAATATTTTATTCAAAATGGTTGAAACCGATGAGTGTTTAGAGAGCGCCCTCTTACGTTTTAACGGCTCTTTTTGAATGATAACATGATCTTTACTACGTCATTTGTAATTTTGTGTTCCTTTCTAGTTATAACTATTAGTTTGTAATGTAATGATGCAGGTTTTGGTTACTAAAATTCAGTTAAACCAAAACTGTACTCTCCTTACCAGAACTCAACTATCCCTTTAACATTACAAACTAGTACAATGAATATAAACACGAACAAATCAGCTTGTTTTATATACAGGCGAATCAAATTTGGTATAGGAATATTTTACATTCGATTTGTTTTAAATTTTAAATTTTTTTGTGGGAGAAATTGTTTGAATTGGTCAGTGAGTGATAATGTTTTTTGGAAAAACGTTACACAATAATCTTGGCGCCCTTTCATCTTATGTTTGTAGTAGAGATTGTTCAAGTGCATTTGTATAGTCATTATAATCTTTACGAAACATTTTCCGTAACGCTCTCTTTTGTATTCTCTCTATTTCTCTCTTTTTGACTTGTTTGACGTGAGTCCTCCAATCCAAACAGGACTGGCATATTCAAGTAAAGGGCGAATATAACCAACAAAATAGTAATAAGGTCTTCCTGTGGAATACGGAACATGTATAATGTTGCACTTGCCCTTTTTTTCAAAGTCATTTATGTGTGCATCTCACATTAAATAATTTTGTATAGTACTGTAATTCCTAATAATTTAACTTCATTCACTGTTCTCACAATTCTATAAAATTATATTCGTCCTATTACAGGGACTTAGTAACACTGTCCAAATCCTCAAAATACAATTGGAATTTTAACGGTTCCCTCATACCTTGTTGTATACGTATTTACAATAAAATCATGGGACAGGTTTCGGTTTTTTTCAAATTTCCTTTTCGTTAAAAAGATATATACGATTTAAGTTTTCAGATGTTAAACGGGTAGTACAGCTTTGGTAAGGCTGAACTTTAG
Organism: Echinarachnius parma; assembly: GCA_037951105.1. Lineage (NCBI taxonomy): Eukaryota > Metazoa > Echinodermata > Echinoidea > Clypeasteroida > Echinarachniidae > Echinarachnius > Echinarachnius parma. The sequence goes on along the minus strand of JBAMJV010008035.1, from coordinate 1,216 downwards.
TAACCAAACCTGGACAGTAACATCATAAACTAATAGTTATAACTCCACCATGCTCGAAAGGGATACAAAATTACAAACGACTAAGTAAAAAGCCCGTTATCATTCAAAAAGAGCCATTAAAACACAAGAGGGCGCTTTCTAAAAAGGCATTGGTTTCAACCATTTTCCATACAAAATTTGAAATAATGATTAAATAGAGAGATCATCTATTTAAAAAACGCTTTTGAACATTTTTGAAAAAGTGCAAGCATTTTTTTTATTTTTTAAAAAAATCATCTAATTATTTGGGGCCCAAATAATTATCAGATCAGTTATATTTATTGATATTTCAGCCGTTTTGGGGTCATTTTTGACCAAATAAAGTTTAGTCTGCCATTAACATTGCATGATCTCTCAAATTCGACAGTTTTTCATTACCTCACCCCAAAATTGTGATGTGCAGCGCCCTCTCTACCAAAACTAAACTACCCCTTTAAATAATCCAACGGATAGCGAAAACCGTGTACAAAGTGAGTGCAATGAGTTCTCGTATATCACTTTGCATTTTTGGTCATTACTCGGCCATATAACATCCGTTTGACTTGAAAATTTCACACAATACCCTGTGGACATACAAGATAACAACAATATACATTGATCACCTTTTGCACATATCAACAAGGTTACTAGATCCCTTTAAAGGGGTGGTACAGTTTTGGTAAGGCTGAACTTTAGTAACCAAACCTGGACAGTAACATTATAAACTAATAGTTATAACTCCACCATGCTCCAAAAGGTATATACAAAATTACAAACGACTAAGTAAAAAGCCCGTTATCATTCAAAAAGAGCCATTAAAACACAAGAGGGCGCTTTCTAACAAGGCATTGGTTTCAACAATTTTTCATTAAAAAAATATGCATGTGATGTTTTATTGAAATAATGATTAAATAGAGAGATCATCAACAACTATTTAAAAAACGCTTTTGACAACTTTTGAAAAGGTGCAAGCATTGTTTTCATTTTTTGAAAATATCATCTAATTATTTGGTCCCAAATAATTATAAGATCAGATAATTATTTATTGATATTTCAGCCGTTTCTGGGTCGATTTCAACCAAATAAAGTTTATTCTGCCATTAAAATTGCATGTTCTCTCAAATTCGACACTCAGTTTTTTATTACCTCACAACAAAATTGTGATGTGCAGCGCCCTCTCTACCAAAACTAAACTACC